>JAVJIF010019290.1:0-114021 GCA_038442645.1 Agave tequilana | reverse complement strand
TCCCTTGGATTAGGACCGTAGCTTCCTTCGTCGATCGTATCGCCGTGGATCCTTTGGCGATATTGTCACCTCGATCCTCCCGAACATGTAGAGCTTCCAATTACCGATCTATGTGAGTATTCCTATTCACCAGACTTGTCTATTTCCTTGTATGCTTATGCTTCCATATCATGTATACATGTATCTTCAATCATGCCATTTGATTAACAAACACAACCACCTTAGAATCTGTTCTGTACCCTGTTTTAGACTGTTATTCGACTTGACCTAGAACCTAGTCGACTAGAAACCCTTAGCTGAAACTTAACCTTTTCTGGAAAACCAGTATTAGTCGACTTACTATTTCCTAGTCGACTAGAGACCCTAGTCGACTACACTCTTGACCCTAGTCGACTACCTTGCTTGAAACCAGAAACCTTAACTCTCGCCCTAGTCGACTTGACTATATTATTAGTCGACTATAGACTATTAGTCGACTACCCATTCTTCCTAGTCGACTAATTTATCCTGAGACAGAAACCCCCACTTTCTGTATCACAGACTTAGTCGACTTAAGTATCTGTTAGTCGACTTAAGATCATTATTAGTCGACTACCCCTCCTAACCTAGTCGACTAACTATTCCCTGAAACCAAACCAACTCTCTGGAACCAGTTCTAGTCGACTATACCAGACTGTTAGTCGACTAACTCCACTATTAGTCGACTACTCTTCCATCCTAGTCGACTAACTTTGCCTAGCATCTTAGTTGATTCCTTTCTTGAACATGAACCTTACCCTCTAGACTTACATCACCTATAGGGTTACTTTGACTTGTCTCTAGACCCACATCATCTTCCATTCTTTCTCTCTCTCATCTTCACTCTACATATTATATATCACAGGTTATGGCGCATCCCGAGCTTCCGAGGATTTCGGATATTTCGGTATATTGGTGACTCAGGGAGATGTTCTCACTCGCTACCCTCTTACTTCTTATTTCATTGATTATGCGCATGTCTGCTTAGCTTTCATGTATGTTATTTCATGTGCTATGTCTTTTTTTGCTTATGCTATGCGTGGCCGACCCTTCGTGGTCGTTGGACTTGTTGGACTTTGGGTCATTACTTTTATGTTACCACTTGCCATACCACTACTTCAGACTTGTTAGTTGCATGCTTCCTTTTAACACATGTATATCACCTGACATCTAGTGTATACACACATGACCACCTGACTTGCTACTATTTGGTAAGACCCTCTGGTTTGACCTGACTTACCCAGACTATTATCAATCTCTTGCCATATTACCACCTGATTATTATCAATCTCTTATATGTTTGGTTGCTTATTCATTATCACCATCCTATCATGCTATCACCTTACACCCAGCATGATGACTTGACTGTGATTCATCTTTACGGGAACCTTGACTTCTGATCCTGTGTCAGATCAGTGACCTGTATATTGTATTCCTGCTTTACATGCAGTGACCTGACTATATAGTACTTATGTCTACCTTTTCCTGATCATGTCTATTTCCTGTTTTCCCGTAAAGTGATAATTAAACTAATGAATCCTAAAAAAACCAACTTGTATTGGGTCGGGGGAAACATGCGGATATCGATATGTGTTCGTGTTTACAGTGCATTAGGTTGTGCACTTTATATCCGTCTGACCTGTGGTACTCCAGGGGACGACGGGGGAGAGCTGGCTCCCTTATTCCTGATCTATAGGGCATACATAAGTCCCTCCTGTTGACCCTTGCGGCTGGCTTCCGTTTCCATGCAACGGAACCATCCCTGTGGCCGTGGTCCCGGGTATGTACGGGACCCACTGTAAACATAGTTCGTTGATACAACCCCTCCAACAACAACCTCGACTTACTTATATATGGATGTATGTGAGTTGGCCGTACACCGAGACACATACCGAGATATATGGGCAAGACGATAATAATAAAGTGTCATAATACTGGCTCTTTAAGTTGTAAGTAGAGGTATGTGGAAGGGACGCATACCAAAGCCTACATCTTAATAGCTATGACTTTGTGCTGTGCCTTCCGTATTTGCTTTTCCCGGACTTTACATCGATTTCCTGTTTTTGATATTATGTGTAGCTCGAGTTTTTGATGCTTATGTTATACCTGTTTTTTTATATATATACTTCATTGTGTTCTAACCCTCCTGTCTTCTGAGTTTGATACTTGTGTTCCTCCTGGCTCGCCACCCGGCTTTGTATCCTACTCGCCTGGGGAGTTTCACTGACTCCCCTGGATTCTCACGTCCAGGTCTTGAGCTTGGAGCGAGTGGATTTACCCCTTCGCTGCTCAGAGTAGCGCAGCGGTAGCGTGGATCTCCAGCCGACCGTCCAGAGCCACATCCTTCCAGGCCCCCTGTATGCCTCCCGAGTTTCCTCTCAGCAAACTCGTGAGTGCCCTATTTCTATTTACTCTTGTACTTTTCCTTGTATACCTGTATGTGAGCTCCCTTTGTACCATTCATATATGTATATTCTTTGTACTCCCGCATTTGCGCATATCTGTGATGTATTATTATTGTAATATTCATCACCTCTGGTGATAACTCTGTGATTGTATATATATGTGTTGGAATGTATAATGCACCATATGCTTCCGTACTCTGATTCTTGTCTGTACTGATGCTTAGCGTATATACGGGAAGGTACTTCGGACTTACGTATATACGTTGCAGTGACGTCCCCGTATCGCCGGGATCGGGGCGTTACAGGTTGGTTATCCAGCTTAGGCTCTAACCTCCTCAGTACGTCCAGAAGGCAAATCAATGGTAAAGAGATTTGCAACTGGAATACATGAGTCTTGGTTATACATTCCACTGCAAGTGCAGAGTTATCTATTTCTGGCTATCTTTCCTTTGATTTCTAATCCCTCCTTGAATATCTTTCCCTTGATCCTAATCACTCCTATCCTTTCCCTGTTTTGGTTTTATGTTTTGGTTTTATGAAGCCTTATACTATCTTAAGATATGACAAGACTAGAGAGGTAGTGGCTGGTTCAGAATGAAGCTATTATATGATCTCTTCGGCCAATTCTATGAAGCTTGGTATTCTCCAGATCGGTTCTTGATCTGGCTATCTTTCAGAGGACAGCAATCGGGATTCTTAATTATCGGTCTTCTTTATTATGCTCAGGATTTCGGGGTTTCTTTATTACACAGCCACGACATCATCATCAGTATCATTTATTTCACAGCCACGACACCTCATCAGTATTATTCAGCATTTCTAAAGATTTATTACACAGCCACGACATCTTCAGCCGGAAATGCAGAGTATGATTTTTATTCAGTTGACTTGAGAGCCCTACCTATTGCTTCGTATCTTAATTGGTATAAATTCCAGCCTTTGTCCCCTTGTATTCAATTTGCCCCTTAACGAAATTGCGAGGACGCAATTTTTGTAAGGTGGGTGGATTGTAATACCCGTTCCCGGAATACGTACTTAGTTGCGTATTCAGATTTTCCGATCGTATTTTTTCGATTTGTTTCCTGTATTTGTTTTACTTTATGAATTCCTTATATGATTGTTTTGTCTTGGATTTGGATTCGTGGACTCGGAGTCAGTCCCAGTCCGACCAGGAACTCGATTATAGTATATTATTCGTTTGGTCTTTCGGTGATTAGATTTGACCGATTTTAGTTTTAAATATCATTTTCCATATTATATATTTTCTATGATTTTCTAGATTTTTCTGGAATTAAAATGAATTTCTTCAAACCGCGGTGTCGGCCTGTCGCTGATCGCTTCCCGGATTTTTAATTCACAAACCACTTGGAATTTCTCGAAGAGTCTTTAGACGATTCTTCTTAGAGTAATATTTCCTACCTAAATCCTTTTTCTGAAGATTTTACGAATTTATGGATATTCCGCCGGAGTCAGTAGAAGACTGATTCCAGTATTTTTTATTTCACAAACAGTTAGGAATTTCATGATGGTCCTTTAGGCATTATTCCTTAGAATCATATTTTCTACCTACATTCTTTTCTGAGGATTTTATGATTTATGAAAATTCCTTCGGAGTCGGTAGTTAACTGATTCCAGGATTTTTAGTTTACAATCGGAATTGAATTTCTGATTCCGCTTTCACTTTATGTCTTAAAATCATATTTTCTTCTTTAATACATTTTCTGGGATTTTTCGGAATTTTATCAAAATTCCGGCGACCCGGTGTAGACCGGTATCGGCGGTTGACTTCCGGATTTTTATTTTGAAAATGAGATTTTATTTCTGAAAACCGATTTCATTATTCATCAGGATGACGTTTTCCACCTCCGGGTATTTTTGGGGATTTTTTCGGAGACAGTCGATTTTTCAACCTTATTATTATATTATTATTTTTTAATCTTTCTTTCTTTCTTTTCTTCCTTTTTCCACCAACTTCCACACACTTCCATTTTCTCCACCTCATCAACAAATATCACCACTTCACCCCTCCCCCTCCAGGGGGAGACACCTCCCCTCTCCCTCATTAAATCCCTCCCCATCACCCTCTCTCTCTTTCTTTTTCTTTTTCTTTTCTTTTCTTTTTCTTTCTTCCTCTTCCCTTTTCTTCTTCTTCTTCTTCTTCCTCTCCTGCGTGGGCGACCCCCACCGAACCACCTCCGGCCACCTCCGGCGTCAACGCCGGCGTGTCAACCCCCATCCTCTCTCTCTCTTTTCTTCTTTTCTTTTCTTTCTTCTCTTTTCTTTTCTTTTCTTTTCCTCCTCTTGGATTCCGGCCACCACCTCCCCGCCGGATCCCTTCTCCTCCGGCGCTGCCCTGGCGAGGGCAGACCGCCGCCGCGCAAGCCCGGCGGCCTTGGGCGCGGCCGGGGGGCCTTGCGCCCCCCGTGCGTTGCTGTGGAGGGGGCAACACAGCCCCCTCCTCCTTCTTCTCTCCCTGGGGTGGCCGCGCCACCCCAGTCCGGGCGCCGCCGGCGCCCCTGCCGGCGGCCGTGGGCGGCCAGGGGCCCGCCTGGGCCCCTGCGCCTGTGCTGGAGGGGGGCAAAGCCCCCCTCTTTCTCTGTGGAGGGGGCGCAGCCCCCTCCCTTCTCTGTTGAGGGGGCGCTGCCCCCTCTCCTCTCTCTGCGGCCCGGCACCGCCCGGCGCCGCCGCATGGCCGGCGGCCAGGCCGAGCACCCCCAGCCGGGGGGTGCTGTGCGGATCCAGAGGGGGACAACAGCCCCCTTCTCTGTTCTCTCTCTCTCTTTCTCTTTCTCTCTCTATCCTGTTCTCTCTTTCTCTCTCTCTTGTTCTCTCTCTCTCTCTCTTGGATCTCTCTCTCTCACTGTTTCTCTCTCCTCCCTTTCTCTCTCCTACTCTCTCTCTCTCTCTTCACCACACCCACACAACCCTCCCTTGGATTAGGACCGTAGCTTCCTTCGTCGATCGTATCGCCGTGGATCCATTTGGCGATATTGTCAACCTCGATCCTCCCGAACATGTAGAGCTTCCAATTACCGATCTATGTGAGTATTCCTATTCACCAAGACTTGTCTATTTCCTTGTATGCTTATGCTTCCATATCATGTATACATGTATCTTCAAATCATGCCATTTGATTAACAAACACAACCACCATTAGAATCTGTTCTGTACCCTGTTTTTAGACTGTTAGTCGACTTGACCTAGAACCTAGTCGACTAGAAACCCTTAGCTGAAACTTAACCTTTTCTGGAAACACAGTATTAGTCGACTTACCTATTTCCTAGTCGACTAGAGACCCTTAGTCGACTACACTCTTGACCCTAGTCGACTAACCTTGCTTGAAACCAGAAACCTTAACTCTCGCCCTAGTCGACTTGACTATATTAGTCGACTATAGACTATTAGTCGACTACCCATTCTTCCCTAGTCGACTAATTTATCCTGAGACAGAAACCCCAACTTTCTGTATCACAGACTTAGTCGACTTAAGTATCTTTAGTCACTTAAGATCATTAGTCGACTACCCTCCTAACCTAGTCGACTAACATTTCCTGAAACCAAACCCACTCTCTGGAAACCAGTTCTAGTCGACTATACCACTGTTAGTCGACTAACTCCACTATTAGTCGACTACTCTTCCATCCTAGTCGACTAACTTTGCCTAGCCATCTAGTTGATTCCTTTCTTGAACATGAACCTTACCCTCTAGACTTACATCACCTATAGGTATTACTTGACTTGTCTCTAGACACACATCATCTTCCATTCTTTCTCTCTCTCATCTTCACTCTACATATTTATATCACAGGTTATGGCGCATCCCGAGCTTCCGAGATTTCGGATATTTCGGTATATGGTGACTCAGGCGAGTGTTCTCACTCGCTACCCTCTTACTTCTTATTTCATTGATTATGCGCATGTTCTCGCTTTAGCTTTCATGTATTTTATTTCATGTGCTATGTCTTTTATTGCTTATGCTATGCGTGGCCGACCCTTCGTGGTCGTTGGACTTGTTGGACTTTGGTCATTACTTTTATGTTACCACTTGCCATACCACTACTTCAGACTTGTTAGTTGCATGCTTCCTTTTAACACATGTATATCACCTGACATCTAGTGTATACCACCTGACCACCTGACTTGCTACTATTTGGTAAGACCCTCTGTTATGACCTGACTTACCAGACTATTATCAATCTCTTGACATAACTTACCACCTGATTATTATCAATCTCTTATATTTGGTTGCTTATTCATTATCACCATCCTATCATGCTATCACCTTACACCCCATGATGACTTGACTTGTGATTATCATCTTTACGGGAACCTTGACTTATGATCCTGTGTCATGATCAGTGACCTGTATATTGATTCCTGCTTTACATGCAGTGACCTGACTATATAGTACTTATGTACTCCTTATTCCTGATCATGTCTATTTCCTGTTTTTCCCGTAAGTGATAATTAAACTAATGAATCCTAAAAAAAGACCAACTTGTATTGGGTCGGGGGAAACATGCGGATATCGATATGTGTTCGTGTTTACAGTGGCATTAGGTTGTGCACTTTATATCCGGTCTGACCTGTGGTACTCCAGGGGCCCGAGGGAGAGCTGGCTCCCTATTCCTGATCTATAGGGCATACATAAGTCCCTCCTGTTGAGCCTTGCGGCTGGCTTCCGTTTCCATGCAACGGAACAATCCTGTGGCCGTGGTCCCGGGTATACGGGACCCACTGTAAATAGTTCGTTGATACAACCGCTGTTTCCAACAACAACCTCGACTTACTTATATATGGATGTATGTGAGTTGGCCGTACACCGAGACACATACCGAGATATATGGGCAAGACGAGTAATAATAAAGTGTCATATAACTGGCTCTTTAGTTGTAAGTAGAGGTATGTGGAATGGGACGCATACAAGCCTACATCTTAAATAGCTATGAATTTGTGCTGTGCCTTACCGTATTTGCTTTTCCCGGACTTTACATCGATTTCCTGTTTTATGAGTATTATGTGTAGCTCGAGTTTTATGATGCTTATGTTATACCTGTTTTTATATATATACTTCATTTGTGTTCTAACCCTCCTGTCTTCTGAGTTTGATACTTGTGTCCTCCTGGCTCGCCACCCGGCTTTGTATCCTACTCGCCTGGGGAGTTTCACTGACTCCCCTGGATTCTCACGTCCAGGTCTTGGAGCTTGGAGCGAGTGGATTTACCCCTTCGCTGCTCAGAGTAGCGCAGCGGTAGCGTGGATCTCCAGCCGACCGTCCAGAGCCACATCCTTCCAGGCCCCCTGTATGCCTCCCGAGTTTCCTCTCAGCAAACTCGTGAGTGCCTATTTCTATTTACTCTTGTACTTTTCCTTGTATACCTGTATGTGAGCTCCTTTTGTACCATTCATATATGTATATTCTTTGTACTCCCGCATTTGCGCATATCTGTGATGTATTATTATTGTAATATTCATCACCTCTGGTGATAACTCTGTGATTGTATATATATTGTTGGAATGTATAATGCACCATATGCTTCCGTACTCTGATTCTTGTCTGTACTGATGCTTAGCGTATATACGGGAGGTACTTCGGACTTACGTATATACGTTGCAGTGACGTCCCCGTATCGCCGGGATCGGGGCGTTACAAAAT
Organism: Agave tequilana; assembly: GCA_038442645.1. Classification (NCBI taxonomy): domain Eukaryota; kingdom Viridiplantae; phylum Streptophyta; class Magnoliopsida; order Asparagales; family Asparagaceae; genus Agave; species Agave tequilana. The sequence continues at coordinate 105,942 of JAVJIF010019290.1, read as the reverse complement.
CCTTCGTGTGTCGAAGGCGGGGATGTAGAGCTGGGTGCTCGAACCTCGATAACATATCCTTGTGTTTGCGTTTGATCTATTGGCTCTCTATCTCTCTCTCTTTTACTTTGTGCCTTGCATTTCTACTTAGTTTGCTCTTCATATTGCTTGGCTTGGTTGTGTGTGCATCACTTGTTGATCACACTTGAGTGTATTTGCTTAAGTTTTTAAATTCCGCATTTAGTTCATAGATTAGCATTGTCACCTATTCACCCCCCCTCTAGGACTTTTTCAATTGGTATCAGAGCTAGTGCTCCTGATATTTAGGTTTAACCACCTAGGAGTGATCTTGGTTTGCTAATCTTCATTTGCATTATCATTTGCACTCATCTAGTTTGCACTCATGGATAGCCCTCCTATGTTTGACCATTTTAGACTTGATGCTTGGAAGGCTAATATGACTAAACATTTAAAAGACCTAGGACATCTAGTTTATCAAGCCATTACCATAGAATCCCTCCCAATAGTAGCAAGCATAAGAAGGCCAATGCATTAGCACTTAGAGCACTTAGAGCATCTCTAAATGAATTTCTTTTACCCGTTTTTGATCACTATGATTCGGCTTTTTCAGTTTGGAGCATCTTGACGTCTCCCGAGCTTCCAAGGATAATTAACAGATGAGGAGATCTAAAAGAGAAAAGTCCGAAGAGAAATGCCTCATGGTCCAGGGAAGAACTCCCTTGAGGTACAATCGGATTCTCATATGATGATAGCTCTAGTTCCTATTGCCATGGTTGTTTTGAAGTTCAAACTTTAATTATGGAACTTGTTCAAAAGCTTGAGAATTTGTTAGAAGAACATGATTTGTTGAAAGATGATAATCTTGTTTTGAAAAATGAATTAAAGGATTTATGTTCTAATTTTGAATTGATTTTGCAAAGAAAGAAGAGATCACTAGTGAACGTGACTCACTACAATCTCAACTTGAACTTGCACTTAAGAGATTGAAGATTGAAAAACAAAATGATTTTGATGATGTTGTAGAACACAATGAGGTTTTGTCTTCTAGATTGGATCTTGTTTTCAAAGAAAATCTTACTTTAAAAATAAAATTGATTCAATTACAAAAGAATTGGATTTGGTTTGATTAAAAATAATCTTTGCAAAATGATATTGATTTCATGTTTGTCATGCTAATGTAGCTTCCACTTCTTGCACTCCTATAGCATGTTCCACTTTGTCTTCTAGCATAGAAATGATATAAATAATTTGAAGAAAAGTGTTGATTGTTTGGGCTCCACCTTGAGCTATTTGTGCCATGAATCACACACGTTTGGAAACCTTGATTCGCAAGAAACAAGTTCCAACCTTGCATGCACACCCATCTAGGCATACACATGCTTCCCATGATCACCATCATCATATGTATGCTCACGTGTACACATGTACACATTGTGGGTCGAAAAGGCCACCTTGCTAGATTTTGTTATGATCGCATTTATCATGAAAATTTAGCAACTAATTTTGTTTGGGTAAGAAAAGAAACTAACCCCCGTGGACCCACTAGAAAATGGGTACCAAAACCACCTCTTTGCTTTTGATGTAGGTGGGAGCTCTCGCATCACGTGAGAGTGGAGGTACCTTGAGGTGGATGCGTTCCGAGCTTGAATGAGAACTATTTGGATGCTTCACTCTCAAGGAGATTAGGTGGAGATGACCACCATGTTTTGGAGAACTAGAGATGCACCTTCATTGGTTTTGGTATCATTCTCTAACTCCCATTTATTATTTACATGCTTTTTAGATCATTCATTTATAGCATGTTGTGTTTTGATGTTCATTAGACTTGAGATATACATGTTTAGTTACTTGAGCACCCATGTTTCATATGGATCTATATTTAGTGTTCACTTCTTGTTTAAGCTAACATGTATGCCCTAGATCTAATGCACTGCATATGCATAATGATCATATGATGTTCATGATTCCATGATTTTGTTTAGATGATTATATGGATGTTTGTGATATATCTTGTGTGCATTTCATCATTGCACTTTATTCATTCTTTGTTCGATCAATTCTCATACAACAAGGTTGCATTGCGCACCTCTAACCCATTCAAGGGGAATCAGGAGGAAGGAGTTCAGAACCCTTCACGGTATACGGCTCTTAGTCTTGTTTTGAGAGATCGTTGCATCATACATCCATCTTAGTTTTAAAAGGTCATTAATACTTCATATTTTTGATTAATATGTTCATATTGATTTTTGACCCGTTTTATGCCTCATGATTTTGATTACTTGCTTGAATGTTAGTTTTCATTAAGAGTAGGATTATACTTGTACAACTAGTGAGCTACAAATAGACCTTTATATATTTGTGCTTGAACGCTCATTTGTAGTCATTTGATGTACTAGTATAGTCTAGTTTTGATGATTCATGCATTTGACTTGTATTCCTCATTTTTAATGTGTTTCTATGATCTTGTGGTTGACTTCATGTATATGTCTATCTTGTCCAAATTATCATTTATACATGTACATCCTTGAGCCACGTGCCTTCATGCATACTATTTTGTGGACTCTTTTTGTTTGGGATATGTGTATACTTTAGTTTGTACATGACATACATATGCCTTGAAGTTTAAGATCATTTGGATAAATTTCATGTTTCTATGTGATTTCCCATTTATGATGAAAATCTTTTTTTTTAAGATGATTTTTCAATTAATATCATGGACTTCAATAAGTGATTTTTCAAATTTTCAATTGGTGATTTCACATCCTAGATGAACTTTCATGGATTTCATGATTCATTTATGTTTCATATCTTGATGATTTCCATATTGAGCCTAATTGTCAATTCTCATAATGATATGTTTCTCACAACACTTGTACACTCACCCTATTTAATGTTTTCTCATGATTTAGTTTTCATGAGTACAATTTGTGCTATCTAGATTTTGAGTGTTTTAGTGTCATGTGATTTACATGTGTTTCATGAATATTTTTGTTATTCCTTGCTTGAAGGATTTCGTACTAGTTAACAAATTTTCCATTTAACTAGTTGCGATATTCCTTTCCTTGGTAGTGATTTTCAAACGAACTATAATTTCAAATCTATTTTGAAAACCCCTACCATCTAATGGGCGGTTGGATGGGAGATCATGTTCTTGAATGCTTTATAATGAAAATCCTTTTTATCTTGAACCATGATTGGGTGGTAGTTGATATCAGATATACACTTGATCTTATTGTTGTTTCAATTGGTATCATTGAACTCTTTCAATTGGTATCAATATGACATCTTTTTGTATACTCATATATGTTTGTATTTTATATATGTATGCTTGCACTTCATATAGTATCAAATTTCAATTGATATCTATCTTTGACATACATATATAGATGATTTATTTGTGCTTCAAGATATCACAAATTTGTTTATGCTTAGCTTGAACTTTTCAAATTGAAACAATGTTAAAGCAAATTTTCAATTGATTTAATTTTCAATTGGTATCTTATTTCAAGCATATGCATATTTTCATTTGGTATTTCAAAAGGAGAGAAATCTAGTATTTTATTTTCAAATTGGTATTTTATCTTTCAATTGACATTTTTTTTATTCCACTCCCTTGCTTTATGATAGAAAATAAAGATTTCAATTGGCAAATAAATACTTTTCAATTGGTATCTTGTGTTTTTAAAGATAATAGTTTCATTTGGTATCAAGATTTTTTTAAGGAAATTCAAAATTAGTATTGTTTAATTCCAATATTGGTATCTAGTTTGTTTGTTTACAATTGGTAGGTTATTTGTTTTTACTAATGGTATCAAGATTTTTCATTTTTTTTGTGTTTTCAATTGGTATATGTTCTCGTTTTGATTGATTTGTTGTTTTTCATTGGTATCAATATACACTTCATTGCCACATTTTTTTTTTTTGGTATCATTGTTGATTTGACCCTTTATTAGTTCTTTGCTTTGAACAAAAAGGGGAAAAATTTATTGTTTTTGCTTTTATTTTTAACCCTTTTTGATGATTGACAAAGGGGGAGAAGAATTTGAGTTTTATATGCATATTTGTGTTTGCATATAGTTTACATTTGATGAAAAGAAGCCTTGTTTATATGCATGTCTATGCATGTTTTATGTGCATGTTTTATGTTTCATTTTTATTTGTTTTTTTTGGCAAGAGCATGTTTTGATATTGTTTTAAATACATATAAACGTGTTTTTTAAGAACATTCATTGCATATCTTATATGTTTTATTGTTATGCATGAGTTAAGGGGGAGCTTCTTTGAAGCTTTACTTTAATCCATGCATATATAACTCCATGAGTTTTGTCATCATCAAAAAGGGGGAGATTGTTGGCCCAAAGGCCTTCCACTCTAGTTTTGATGATGATTAACTCATGTAGTTATGTGTACTAATTATCTTGTGATGTTTAAGTTTCAGATCATTAATCAAGATATTATTTGGTGAAGCTTCACACATCTTTCATTTGTTGATTCAAGAGCCCGAGCGTCATAGATCATACATTGCAACTTGCTCGGTGAATCAAGAGTGTTTGGATCGAGCCGACTTGGAGATTGCGCTCTAGCTTGGAGATTGCGCTCTACAAGAAGACTTAGGTATCCATAGTTTTAGTTTTAAGTTTAGATCCTAATTGTAAAGATTAGAATAGTATGATAAGCTCAAGTTCACAACACACACCTTTCATGTTTTGATTTTCGGTTTTAGGTTTAACCGATCTTGGTTTTCATGAATAGATTTTTATCAAAACAAGTTTACATGGTTTATGTATATTAGATTTGTTCTATATACATGCATGCTTCAATTGTTTAGACAAACTTTGTTTGATAATCTATTCCATGTGTTTTATGTTTTGGTATTTACAACAAAACATATTTTTGACTTAATGACAAAAATCATGATATATATATTTTCTTGTATATTGAATTTCTATTCATATACAATATGCTTCAAAGTGTTTAAATATCATATTTTTGTATCATGGATGAGTTTTAGACAATGTGTATTTTCTATTCAAAATACAAGGTTTTAGAAAATACGGTTTTTGGTTTTTGGCAAAATTTCTATGACACAAATTGTCTAAAATGTTTGAAATTTGTGTTAGGATTTTTAACACAAGTTGTATTTCAATATAAAATAATAAAACTATTTTTGTGGAATTTTAGAGATTTTGTGGGATTTATTGGAATATTTTTTACCACTGTTTTTCTGACCTATTTATCGGCTGACAGGCCTGGTCGTCGACCGAAGCGGTCGACCGCACCAAGGGCCGGTCGACCGTTCGGTCGACCGACGTGCACAGACCTGTGCACGTCTGCAGCCCAATGGGCCGGTCGACCGAAGCGGTCGACCGACGGAGAGCTGTTTGCTCTCAGGAATTTTCGGTCGACCGGACCGGTCGACCGGCAGCTGTAACGTTCGAAAATTCGAACGTTGGACGGTCGACTTGGGCCGGTCGACCGGAAGGCTATTTCTGGCAAATTTCTGTCAACGGCTATTTTCTGATAATTGCCTATAAATACCCCATTTGTAAGAGTTTTTCTCTAAGAATTTTTGTGCGAATTTTTCCATTCTCTCAGGTGTTTTTACAGCAATCAAAATAGGTTTTTGGATTCAAATTGAACAATCTTTTTGGTGTTTTTCATTAGGGTTTGAAAAATCAAAGAAAAGGGTTTTGGGAAAAGCTTTTGAATTGAACTTCTCTATCTTGGTTTCATTTATTTCCCAAAGATTTTCTTTGAGTTGCTGGTTTCAAATCCCTTGTTTTCTCCACACTTGAGCTATAATCTACTATCTATATCTATAGGATATTTGTGTGGAAGAAGAAGTTGTTTGTGGTTGTTGTTGTGACCACCAAGTTGTAACCCAATCCTTTCTTAGCTTTGTGCTTTGGGTTGTATCCCTCTAGTTGAGAGGTGATCCTTGTATTGGTTGGTGATTGGGAGTTTGTTGTATTGGTTTGATATTTAGCCTCAAGGAGGAGTTGTGATTGTTGGAGTTTGCCTCAAGGAGGAGGTTGTGTTGGTTGACTTGGATTTGTGCCTCAAGGAGGAGGTTGTAAAGAGAGGAGTTGGGTACTCTTTGTAAAGGGTCCTAGGTGGACGAGCTAGTGGAAATCCTTCGTGTGTCGAAGGCGGGGATGTAGAGCTGGGTGCTCGAACCTCGATAACATATCCTTGTGTTTGCGTTTGATCTATTGGCTCTCTATCTCTCTCTCTTTACTTTGTGCCTTGCATTTCTACTTAGTTTGCTCATTCATATTGCTTGGCTTGGTTGTGTGTGCATCACTTGTTGATCACACACTTGAGTGTATTTGCTTTAAGTTTTTAAATTTCGCATTTAGTTCATAGATTAGCATTGTCACCTATTCACCCCCTCTAGGTGACTTTTCAGATATGTCATATGATGAGCTTGCATCTTTTTGTCAACAATTACTTGAAAAATATGACATGATTAAAAAGGATAATAAGAATTTGAAAAAGAATTTTGATTGCATGTTAAAAGAAAATGATTCTTTTAAAAATAAAGTTGCATGCATTGAAAAGGAAAATGAAACTTTGAAAAATGAGAATATTTCCTTGATGTCTAAATTAAATGCTTTGTGAAGGAAACACTAATTTGAAAAATAAAAATTGTTTTGGTGGAAAAACAAAAAGAAGTTGCTTTAAATGAAAACACTTCTTTAAAAAAAAAATGGTTGAAAAAAAGGAAAATGTTTCTAAAAGAAAAAGAATAATGATTCTCTATCTCACCATGCTTACATGCCACCATTAATTAAAATGAGATTAAAGTTTTAAAAAATAAGTAAATTATTTGAGCTTAATTTTGAGCACATGTGCATTTAACCACGCTAGATTGGAGTCCTTGTTTTCAAAGAAACAAACTCCACACATTCATGTACAACACTCAAATCATGCATATGCACACTTTGCACGCCACGATCACCCTCATACACATGTGCATAGTAGAGTGTACACTTGTACACATTATGGCCGCAAAGGCCATTTAGCAAAGTTTTGTTTTGATAAGATACATCATATAAATTTTGCTAATAAGAAAAATGTTTGGGTTCCTTACAATACTAACCCTCAAGGACCCAAAAGAAAATGGGTACCAAAATCTCCACCTTGTGTATTTGATGTAGGTGCGGGCTCTCACAAAACGTGAGAGGGATGGTGCCTTGGTAGTGGATGTATGGACTTGATGGACACACATTTTTGATGCACCGCTATCAAGGAGGTTGGTGGGACAACCACCATGTTTTGGAGATTTGGAGTATAGTTCTTTGGTTTGGTAACTATCTCTAAACTCCTAGTTTATTTACATGCTTGTTCATATATGATATTTTAGCATGTTCATGTTTTATTTGTTTTGTGCTTCATGCGGTAAATACTAGTTTAAATGTAGTTTTTATTAAAACTTGGATATTTATACATGTACAAGTAGTGAGCCACATTTGATTCATATATGTTTGCACTTCATTGCTCATTTGTACTCACTATATGCACATGTATAGCCTAGTTTTGATGATTTCCTCATTTACACTTGTTTTGCCTATTTTTCATGTATTATTTCATGTATATGTAGTTTGTATTCAAATCTAATGAATACATGTATGTCTCTTGAGTCTCTTGCATTCATGCAAATCATATCATAGACTCTTTTATGTTTGGGATATGTATGCATATTGTTAGTTTTAAATAAAACATACATATACCTAGAAGTTTATTTTTAAGATGAAAAATGAATTTTATGATTTTCATCTTTATTTGAAAAATGAATTTTCATGATTTTTTTTGATAAAATGACTCTTGTTTTGAGCTTCATTGATTATCTTCATGAAAAATGCTAATTACATGATTCTTGTGCACTCACCTTTTATTTGTTATTCATGACTTTGTTTCATGATTATTTTTGAGCCTTATAAATTTCGAGTGTCAAACTTTATGTATTTAGTATGTTTCATGATAGACATATGTTCTGCTTTCATGTTTTGAAGGATCTTTAACTAGTTTTTCAAAAATTATTTTAACTAGTTATTGTTCTTCATTTGGTAGTGATTTTCAATGCTAAAATATTTTTCAAACCCTATTTTTGAAAACCCCTACCAACCCGTTATGGGTGGACGGATGGGCGATTATGCCTTGTAAGCCCTATTGAAAATCTTTTATCTTGAGCATATAAAGGGCGGTAGGTTATGAGTTATATACTTGATCTCAATTGGTATTTTCATTTTGTATATACTCATATTTTGTTTCCTATATATGTATGCTTCATTTCAAATAATATCAATTTCTATTGGTATTTTCATTTTCATACATATATATGTTTTAAAAATCAAGTACCAACAAATCATATATATTTACACCTGATTCTCAAGATATTTACATGTTTTTAAACACAAAATATTTTATGCTAAGCTTACTTCAAATCCTAATTTTCAATTGATTTCTCAATTGATATCTTTTAATAATATTATGCATTATTTTTATTGATATAAAAAATATGCAATAATTTTCAATTGATATCAATATGATTCTATTTTGATTAAAATTCAAAATTTGTAATGTTTATTTACAATAATTGGTATCTTAAAATTTGATTACAAATGCTTGTGGTACCTTAAATTTTTTGTTTATATGATATCTTAAGTTTAATTTACTAAGATATCTCAAAATTTGTTTTCATTGAGAAAATTCAAAATTTGTTTTAATAAGAATATTAAAAATGTTTTGATTTGTATTGCCTATATGCAAGAGGAGCTTAACATCTCTTCTACATATAGATTCATGTTGAGTGTATCTTATATTGAGGAGCTTGACAACTCTTCTTTATGCGATACAACGTGTGTAGGGGGAGCTTCACATCTCCTCTTATGCATTGCATATTATGTGTAATGTGAATTAGGGCTTGTCATCCTTTCTTCATGTAATGCATGTATGTAGGGAAGTTAACTTAGCGTCTTCCTCTTCATGAATGTATATCGCATATATCTCTTTATTGATTGATTTGAGTTCACCTCTTTGTGGGGAGAACATTGTTTTTGTGTTTACTTTAACCCCTTTGTTGATGATTGACAAAAAGGGGAGAAGTATTTTAGTATATATGCATGTTGTTTTGGAGAAGGATTTATGTTTATGCATATATGTTTTGTTTTGCAAATAGGAGAAAAAGTATTTGATGAGTTTTATGCTTGATTGGCATGTTTATCTCCTTGTATTTGCATACATGTTTATGAGCTTTCATTGCATATTTATTTATTTATTTATTGTTATGCATGAGTTAAGGGGAAGCTTCTTTGAAGCTTTACTTTAATCCATGCATATATAACTCCATGAGTTTTGTCATCATCAAAAAGGGGGAGATTGTTGGCCCAAAGGCCCATCACTCTAATTTTGATGATGATCAACTCATGTAGTTATGGTACTAATGATCTTGTATTTAATTAGTTTCAGATTTGTGATCAAGATCTTAGTAGGTGTGTAGCTTCAACAAAGAATTTAAAGACAAGTTTTGGAGCTAGCACGGTTTGATTCAAGAGCTTGCCCATTAAGACCACATCAAGTACTCAAGAAGAGTCTAACTCTTTGGATCAAGGTGGACCAAGTCAAGAAGATAAGAATGTTGGCCCAAAGGCCCATCACTCTAGTTTTGATGATGATCAACTCATGAAGTTATGATTACTAATGATCTTGTTTTTAATTAGTGACAGATTCATTATCAAGATCTTAGTAGGTGCATAGCTCAACAAAGGATAAAATGCTAAGATTTGAAGCTTGCACGGTGTGATCCAAGGAGCTTTTGGATCAAGCTTGGACCAAGTCAAGAGATGAAGACTTGTGTCTAGGTATAAGATTTTTGTTTTTAGATAAAATGTAAAGGATAGAATAGTTGGTGGATTGCTCAAGTTCATATCACACACACACTCTTGATTTATATGTGTTTTCATAAATATTTTTAGTTCTAGAAAAATACCGTTTTGATTTTTGGTGTTTCAAATATACATGTGTTTTTAACCAAAACCATTTTAGAACTCTCGACCGTTCCGCTGATCTGCTCGACACACTTTTAGTTTTCTAGTCATAACTTTTGATTCCTATATTCAATTAACATGATTTATATTGCATTTTAAATATGACTTTCAGAGCTACATTTAATATTCAATAATCATTTTCTGATTTAAATGTTAAGAATGTCAAATATTGGGTTGAAGTCTGAAAAACAGTTTACAGTTTCTGATTTGATACCTTTTAGTATTTTATTGATAACTTTCAATTCCAAATTGATATTGATTTGATTTAAGTTGCATTAGAAATAAAACTTCAATATCTACAAATTCATCATATATACTTATTCCCAAATTCGAACGTTTTAGACCTCAAAACTGTGCTCCAAGTTAACCTATTGTACAGAGGTCGGTCGACCGGGCGGGTCGACCGGAACCAAGTGCGGTCGACCGCAACGGTCAACCGACGTGCACAAAAACGTGCACGTTTGACGGGTCGACCGGGCCGGTCGACCGGAACTGAGAGCAGTGCTCTCTGTTCTTCTGGGTCGACCGGGCCGGTCGACCGGAGGCTGTAACGGTCGGATTTTTGACCGTTGGCGGTCGACCGGACCGGTCGACCGGCAGCTCTGACAGACCCCAACGGCTATATTTTTCTGGCCTATAAATTGGGGGGTCTTGACATTGTTTTGAGCTAAGTTTTTGGAGACCTTTAGAGCCAGTTTTTCCCATACTTTCAGAAGAGTTTTCTCCCACAAAATAGTGAGCAAATATTTCCTATCTAAAGGAAGATTTTATAAAGAGTGTTTAAAAAGTTCTTGAGTTTTTCACCAAAGTTTCAATCCTTACTTTTCTCACACAAACACTTGAGCAACCATTGTCTATTCATCTTATGGGAGTGTTGTAGTGAGAGCTTTTATTGGTGATCAAGTGTTTAGATCACCAAGAGATCATTTCTTGTTCTTTGAGGAGACGGGCAAGTGTGCTCGTCGTTGTTTCGAGTTCGGGTGCGAACTTGTTGTACGAGGTGCAGCCTCGGCGAGCCGGTGGGCTTGCGGTGTGTACGGGACTAGGGAGTCCGAGGGCTTGTAGGTGTTGCGGCACCGAGGAGAGATCCATTGGGATCTTGCATAGTGGAAATCCTTCGTGTGTCGAAGGCGGGATGTAGAGCAAGTGTGCTCGAATCTCGAAACATACCCTTGTGTTTGCAATTGCCATCTCTCTCTCTCTCTATCTCATTTATATCTTGCATAGCTTATATTGTCTTTACATTTACATGCTTGATATATTCCTTGTGCTTAATTGATATACTTGCGTGGGATTGTTGCTAACACTTGTATTCAACCAAGAGAGCCAACGCGGCACCTCAACCCATTCAAGGGAATCTAGAGGAGTTTGTCCAGAGCCCTTCACGGGGAATTCGGCAACACTCTTTGGTTATACGTGGTGTTTAGTGTAAAAGTTTTAAATTGGTCATAATTGCTTTTAGCTTCCGCATTATTTGCATAATTTACCATTAAGTGACCATTAGATTAGCGATCACCTATTCACCCCCCCTCTAGGTGATTTACAATTGGTATCAGAGCTTGCTACTCTGATTTGGGTCTAACACCTAGAGTAAAAGATCCTCATTTTTAGGCTATTCACAAGATTTGTACACACACCATGGACTTCATGTCACCACCCACCTTTGACATCCTTACATCAACATTTGGAAGGTTAAGATGTCATTGTACCTCAAGGCCTTAGGCATTCATGTATATCTTGCTACTACTAATGATTCATATTTTAATAATAGCAAGTACTTTGAGGCTAATGCAAAAGCCCTTCATGCTATCAAGTCAACCCTAAATGATGATTATTTATCTAGGGTTTCTAATGTTGAATCGGCTTTTGTAGTATGGAACATCATCACCTCCCTCGGCGAAAAAGTTCTATACTATGCGGGGAGTGACTCGGACGTTGAAAGCGACACCTCCAACAAGTGCTACATGGTCCAAGGGGATAACCCCCTTGAGGTAAACTTCGAATCCGATGATGAGGACATGTCATATGATGAGCTATCTACTTTTTGTCATCTATTGCTTGAAAAATATGACATGATTAAAAAGGAAAATAAAAATTTGAAAAAGAATATTGCTTGCATGCATGTAGAACAAGACTCTTTTAAATCTAACATTGCATGTTTAGAAAAAGACAACAATAATTTGAAAAAGAATTTTGATGCCATGCTTAATGAAAAAGATTCATTAGAAAATAAAATGGCATGCTTAGAAAAGAATAAAATTTGAAAAATTTGAAATGAGAATGTTTCCTTACTTACAAAATTGAATGATTTATGTGAAGGAAACACTATTTTGAAAAAGAAAGTTGATTTGGTGGAAAAACAAAAAGAAGTTGTTTTTCAAGAAAATATTACTTTGAAAAGAAAATTTGTTGAAAAAAAAAAGAATTTGTTTCTAAAAAGAAGAAGAAAAATGATTCTATATCTCACCACGCTTTACATGCCACCACTAATGAGATTAAAGATTTGAAAAATAAAATGGATGGTTTGAGTTCAACTTTGAACTCTTGTGCTTTTCATCATTCTAGGTTGGAGTCAATGTTTTCAAAGAAACAAACTCCACACATTCATGCACATCACTCTCATCATCATGCTTATGTTGCACAACATGATCACACTCCTACACATAAGCATACTAAGGTGTACATATGTACACATTGTGGCCGCAAAGGCCATTTAGCAAAGTTTTGTTATGATAATATTAATTCTCTAAATTTTGCTAATTATAAAAGATTTTGGGTTCCTTACAACAAGACTAACCCCAAAGGACCCAAGAAAATATGGGTACCAAAACCCCCACCATTTGCTTTTGATGTAGGTGAGGGCTCTCACAAGACGTGAGAGGATTGGTGCCTTGATAGTGGATGCAATAGACTTGATGGACAAACATTTGGATGCATCGCTATCAAGGAGCTTTGGTGGACAACCACCATATTTGGAGCTTTGGAGTTGGTAACACTCTCTAAACTCCTACTTTTATGTACATGCTTTTAATTTCATATATTCATAGCATGTTCATGTTTTATGTATTTTTGTGCTTCATGTGGTATGAACTAGTTTAAATGTAGATTTTATCAAACTTGCATGTATACATGTACAAATAGTGAATTACAATTGACTCATATATGATTGAACTTCATGCTCATTTGTATCCACTAAATGCATATGTATAATCTAGTTTTGATGATTCTTGTTTATACATGTTTTACCTATTTTATGACTTTACTTCATGTATATGTATTTTTAATTCACATCTAATAAATATACATGTATACCCGTGAGTCTCTTGCCTTCATGCAAACATTATTAATAGACTCTTTTATATTTGGGATATGTATGTGTATTGTTAGGATTGGATTAATCATACATATACCATGAGATTAGTGTTTTGATGAAAAATGATTTTTCGTGTTTTTGTTAAAAAATGTGACTTATGATCTTTTTGAGCTTCATTGACTATTTTCATAAAAATGCTATTTACATGATAGTTTAACACTCACACTTTTGTTAAAAATTATTTTGAGCCATATAGACCATGAGTGCTTAAATTTTTGTGTATCTAGTTATGTTTATGAAAAACATAAGTTTTGTTATATTTGAAGGATCTTTAACTAGTTTTTTCAAAAACAAATTATACTAGTTATTTATTCTTCAAATAGTTTTTGAGATTTACACATGATTCTATTTTTCTCAAAATTTATTTGTTGCTTCATGTATTGAGTATTAGTTTATAAATGTTAGTTTTATCAACACTAGGAGTTATACTTGAATATTTTGTGGGCCACAAATAATCCTATTTGTATTTGTGCTTGAATGCTTATTTGAACCTATGAAATGTGCTTGTATTGCTTAGTTTTGATGATACATACATCTTTAACCTTGTATTCACTTTTGGATTTGATTTATGATCATGTGTTTTCATTTCATGTATATGTGTATTTTGCCAAACTTTAAGATATACATGTATACCTCTTGAGTCATTTGCCCTTCATGCAAATCTATATATATGGACTCAATTGTGTTTTGGGATATGTGTGTATACTTCTTGTGTTGTCAAAACATATATATACCTTGAAATATATATTTTTTTAAAATTTTTTTTGTAGATTATACTATGAGATATACACTTGACTTACCTTATGTCAATTGGTATCATTGGATCATTTCAATTGGTATCAATATGATTCCTTTTTGTATATACTCATGTTTTGATTATATGTATGTATGCTTTCAAATTCACATTATATCAATTTCTATTGGTATTCCCTTTTCATACATATATGTGTTATTTGTGCTTAGTTAAAATTGTCTTACATATTTAAAGCACAAAGGTTATTAATGCTAAGCTAAATTCAAATCTTATTTTTCAAGCTTATGCATTAGTTTTTAATTGGTATCAATATGGTTGATCATTACCTTACTATTGATCACTATTTTACAATTGATCTTTTTCAAAATTGATATCAAAATTTAAAATTGTTTTTATCGAGAGAATTCAAAATTTTGTTTGATAAGAAAAATTCAAAATTTTTATTTGTATTGCCTATATGCAAGGAGAGCTTAACATCTCTCTTACATATAGATTCATGTTGAGTATATTATAAATTGAGGAGCTTGACAACTCTTCTTTATATGATATACGTGTGTAGGGGGAGCTTCACATCTCTTATGCATTACATAATATGCGTTATGTGAATTAGGGCTTGTCATCCCTCTTTCATATAATGTATATGTGTAGGGAAGCTAACTTAGCGTCTTCCTCTTCATGAATGTATATCGCATATAAATTTTTATCGATTGTTTACCCCTTCTTGATCTCTTTGTTTTTGACAAAAAGGGGAGAAAAATTTGTTTGATTTGATTTTTACTTTGGACCCCTTTGTTGATGATTGACAAAAAGGGGGAGAAGAATTTGAGAGTTATATGCATGTTGAGTCTGATTTATATTTATGCATATGTATTTTTGTATTGCAAATAGGAGAAAAAGATTTTAATTTATACTTGTTGCATGTTTTATCTCCATACTTGCATACATATTCATGTGCATCATTGCCATATTTATTATTTTGTGTTATGCATGAGTTAAGGGGAGCTTCGTTGAAGCTTTACTTTAATCCATGCATATATAACTTCATGAGTTTTGTCATCATCAAAAAGGGGGAGATTGTTGGCCCAAAGGCCCATCACTCTAGTTTTGATGATGATCAACTCATGAAGTTATGATTACTAATGATCTTGTGTTTAATTAGTGACAGATTCATTATCAAGATCTTAGTAGGTGCATAGCTCAACAAAGGATAAAATGCTAAGATTTGAAGCTTGCACGGTGTGATCCAAGGAGCTTTTGGATCAAGCTTGGACCAAGTCAAGAGATGAAGACTTGTGTCTAGGTATAAGATTTTTGTTTTTTAGATAAAATGTAAAGGATAGAATAGTTGGTGGATTGCTCAAGTTCATATCACACACACACTCTTGATTTATATGTGTTTTCATAAAAGATTTTTAGTTCTAGAAAAATACCGTTTTGATTTTTGGTGTTTCAAATATACATGTGTTTTTTAACCAAAACCATTTTAGAACTCTCGACCGTTCCGCTGATCTGCTCGACACACTTTTAGTTTTCTAATCATAACTTTTGATTCCTATATTCAATTAACATGATTTATATTGCATTTTAAATATGACTTTCAGAGCTACATTTAATATTCAATAATCATTTTCTGATTTAAATGTTAAGAATGTCAAATATTGGTTGAAGTCTGAAAAACAGTTTACAGTTTCTGATTTGATACCTTTTAGTATTTTATTGATAACTTTCAATTCCGAATTGATATTGATTTGATTTAAGTTGCATTAGAAAGAAAACTTCAATATCTACAAATTCATCCTATATACTTATTCCCAAATTCGAACGTTTTAGACCTCAAAACTGTGCTCCAAGTTAACCTATTGTACAGAGGTCGGTCGACCGGGCGGGTCGACCGGAACCAAGTGCGGTCGACCGCAACGGTCGACCGACGTGCACAAAAACGTGCACGTTTGACGGGTCGACCGGGCCGGTCGACCGGAACTGAGAGCAGTGCTCTCTGTTCTTCTGGGTCGACCGGGCCGGTCGACCGGAGGCTGTAACGGTCGGATTTTTGACCGTTGGCGGTCGACCGGACCGGTCAACCGGCAGCTCTGACAGACCCCAACGGCTATATTTTTCTGGCCTATAAATTGGGGGGTCTTGACATTGTTTTGAGCTAAGTTTTTGGAGACCTTTAGAGCCAGTTTTTCCCATACTTTCAGAAGAGCTTTCTCCACAAAATAGTGAGCAAATATTTCCTATCTAAAGGGAAGATTTTATAAAGAGTGTTTAAAAGAGTTCTTGAGTTTTTCACCAAAGTTTCAATCCTTACTTTTCTCACACAAACACTTGAGCAACCATTGTCTATTCATCTTATGGGAGTGTTGTAGTGAGAGCTTTTATTGGTGATCAAGTGTTTAGATCACCAAGAGATCATTTCTTGTTCTTTGAGGAGACGGGCAAGTGTGCTCGTCGTTGTTTCGAGTTCGGGTGCGAACTTGTTGTATGAGGTGCGGCCTCGGCGAGCCGGTGGGCTTGCGGTGTATACGGGACTAGGGAGTCTGAGGGCTTGTAGGTGTTGCGGCACCGAGGAGAGATCCAGTGGGATCTTGCATAGTGGAAATCCTTCGTGTGTCGAAGGCGGGGATGTAGAGCAAGTGTGCTCGAATCTCGAAACATACCCTTGTGTTTGCAATTGCCATCTCTCTCTCTATCTCCTTTATATCTTGCATAGCTTATATTGTCTTTACATTTACATGTTTGATATATTCCTTATGCTTAATTGATATACTTGCGTGGGATTGTTGCTAACACTTGTATTCAACCAAGAGAGCCAACGCGGCACCTCAACCCATTCAAGGGGATCTAGAGGAGTTTGTCCAGAGCCCTTCACGGGGAATTCGGCAACACTCTTTGGTTATACGTGGTGTTTAGTGTAAAAGTTTTAAATTGGTCATAATTGCTTTTAGCTTCCGCATTATTTGCATAATTTACCATTAAGTGACCATTAGATTAGCGATCACCTATTCACCCCCCCGCTAGGTGATTTACAAAGAAGACTTCAGGTGAAGACCTTCAAGATCAAGACTTGTGTCTAGGTTTGTTTTTATAAGATTTTGTTTTTAGATAAAATGTAAAGGATAGAATAGTTGGTGGATTGCTAAGTATATCTTACACACACACACTCTTGATTTAGATGAGTTTTCATAAAAGAATTTTTATTTTGAAAAATACAAAAGAGTTTTCATTTTAGAAAAATACCGGTTTGGTTTTTGGTATTCAAAGTATACATGTGTTGTTAACCAAACCATTTTAGTACTTATTGTCAAAAACATAAATATTTCACCATGTATGTGTAGTGGATCATATCCATACAATCTATGCTTTCAAAGAGTTTAAAATATCTTGTTTTTGTATTTGGAGAAGTTTTGGAAAAACAAATTTTGAAAAAATACGGTTTTCGTTTTTAGTCAAAATTTTCAAGTTAAAAAAAACTGTTCAAATTATTTGTAACATGTCTTGATTTTGATCAAGCATGTTTGATTATCAAAGTATAATGTTAAAACTATTTTTGTAGATTTTTCATAATTTTATGGGATTTTATTTTAGCAAAAATGACCAAGTTTTTGATCCCTAAAATGTTCTGATCTGGCTTCTGCCGGTTGACCGGACCGGTCGACTGAGCTTGAAGTCGGTCGACCGGGACGGTCGACCGACTTGCACAAACATGCACTCCAGGACTGCTGAAGGGCCGGTCGACCGACCCCGGTCGACCGCAGAGAGCTTCTGCTCTCTGGAAAGCCTCGGTCGACCGGGCCGGTCGACCGATAGAGAACTTTGTTCTCTGTTCCAGGCAGCGGTCGACCGGGCCGGTCGACCGACGCCCCAATGGTCAGATTTCTGACCGTTAGCGGTCGACCGGGCCGGTTGACCGCCAGCCGCCTGGGCTGAAAAAATGCCCAACGGCTAGTTTTGTCTAGCCCTATATAAAAAGGGTTTTTGGGACTGTTTTCTCTAAGATTTTTAAGTGAATTTTGTACCAGTTTTTCCTACTCTATTAAGAGGTTTTCTCCACTTGTTTTAGAGCCAATATTCCAATTAAAAGGGGAGTTTATCAAGAGTGATTTCAAAGTGATTTTCTTGAGTTTTCCTCCACCATTTCAATCCTAGTTTTCTCACACAAACACTTGAGCTATCCATTGTTATATCTACCTATAGGGATATTTATTGTGAGAGGATTTTAGGTGATCAAAGTGTTGTGATCACCAAAGTTCATCTTTGTACTTTGAGGAGGCGGACTTGTGGGTTCGCGGTGTTTCGAGTTCGTGTGTGAACTCTTTGTTTGAGGTGCGGCCTCGGCGAGCTTGTGAGCTTGCGGTGTGTACGGGACTAGAGAGTCCAAGAGTTCTAGTGGGAACTCCTTGTAGGTGTTGCGGCACCGAGTGATCCGTTGGGATCGATTATAGTGGAAATCCTTCATAGTGTTGAAGGCGGGGACGTAGAGCAAGTGTGCTCGAACCTCGAAACAAATCTCCCGTGTTTGCGATTGCTTGCTCTCTATCTCTTACTGTTGTTTATATCTTGCATACTTTTATTGCTTTCATCTTATATGCTTGATATATATTGTGAGCTTAATTGTTATATGATTGGGGATTGTTTACTAACACTTATATGGAACCAAGAGAGCCAACGCGGCACCTCAACTTTTATTTAGAGGAATCTTAAGGAGTTAGTCCAGAACCCTTCACGGGGAATCCGGCTACACTCTTGTGTTATACGTAGTGTTTAGTTTAAATAGTTTAATAAGTTTTTAATTCCGCATTAATTGACCATTAGAGTAGCTCATCACCTATTCACCCCCCTCTAGGTGACTTACACTCCCACCTTTGACAATCTTAACATCCAAACTTGGAAGGTTAAGATGTCAATGTACCTCAAAAGCCTAGGCATTCATGTTTATCTTGCTGCTATTAAAGATTCATATATTAATAATAGCAAGTATATTGAGGATAACTTAAAAGCCATTCATGCTTTGAAGAATACCCTAAATAATGATTATTTATGTAGGGTTTCTAATCTTGATTCGGCTTTTATAGTATGGAACACAGTTCTCTCCCTTGACAAACAAGAACAATATTATGCGGGGAGCGACTCGGATGTTGGAAGTGACGCTTCCAACGTATGCTACATGGTCCAAGGGATAACCCCCTTGAGGTAAACACCGAATCCGAACTAGAAGAGGATGTTGATATGCCACATGATGAACTTGCATCTTTTTGTCAATAACTTCTAGAAAAATATGACATGCTTAAAAAGGATAATAAGAAAATGAAAATTAAATTTGATTGCATGTTAAAAGAATCTTATTCTTTTCAAACTAAATTTGAAAATGTTTCAAAAGAAAATGAATGTTTGAAAAATGAAAATATTTCCTTGCTTTCTAAATTGAATGATCTTTGTGAAGGAAACACTTCTTTGAAAAATAAAATTGTTTTGGTGGAAAAATAAAGAAGTTGCTTTGAATGAAAATAACTCTTTAAAAGGAAAAATTGTTGAAAAGAAAAGGTTAATATTTCTAAAAAGGAAAAGTTTGTTGATCATGCTTTTCATGCCACAACTATTGATAAAAATGAAGTTAAATTTTTGAAAAATAAAATAGATTGTTTGAGCTCAACTTTGAGCAAATGTGCATTTAACCATTCTAGATTGGAATCCTTATTTCAAAAGAAACAAATTCCCCATGTTCATGAACATCACCCATAATATGCATATGCACATTTTGCACGCCATGATCATACTCATTCACATGTGCATAGTAGAATGTACAAGTGTACGCATTGCGGCCGCAAAGGCCATTTAGCAAGATTTTGTTATGATAGAATTAATTCTTTAAATTTTGCTAATAAGAATGTTTGGGTTCCTTACAATGCTTAACCCTGAGGACCCAAAAGAAAATGGGTACAAAAATTCTCACCTTTTGTATTTGATGTAGGTGCAGGCTCTCACAAAACGTGAGAGAGTTGGTGCCTTGATGGTGGATGCATACGGACTTGATGGACATACATTTGATGTACCGCTATCAAGGAAGTTTGGTGGGACAACCACCATATTTGGAGAGTTAGAGTGTAGTTCATGTGTTGGTAACTATCTCTAAAACTTCTAGTTTATTTACATGCTTTTTACATATATGATTTCTCTAGCATGTTCATGTTTTATGTTTTATAATTCATGTGGTAAATACTTGTTTAGATGTAGTTTTTGTCAAAACTTGTGTATATACGTGTACAAGTAGTGAGCAACATTTGATTCATATACGTTTGCACTTCATTGTTCATTTGTACTCACTATATGCACATGTATAAACTATTCTTAATGATTCCCTCATTTACACGTGTTTTGCTTATTTTTGAGTATGGTTTGCTTCATGTATATGCAATTTTTATTCAAAACTAATGAATATACATGTATGCGCCTTGAGTCATTTGCCTTCATGCAATTTATATTATGGACTCTTTTTATGTTTGGGATATGTATGCATATTGTTAGCTTTGGATAAATCATACAATACCTTGAAGATTGTTTTTATATGAAAATAAAATCTTTATGATTTTTATTTTTGATAAAATGAATTTTTCATGTTTTTCACATATTTGATGTTTTTGAGCTTTATTGCTTAGTTTCATGAAAATGCTACTCACATGATTATGGTGCACTTACATTTCATTTGTTTACTCGTGACATTATTTTCATGAGATATTTTGAGCCTTATAGATTTTGAGTGTCAATTCTTGTATTTTTAGCATGCTTCATGGACTCATATGATTTGATTTCATGTTTGAAGGATCTTTAACTTGTTTTTCAAAAATTACTCCTTACTAGTTGTGTATTCTTCATTTGGTAGTATTTTCAATGCTAAAATTTTTTAAACTCCTATTTTTGAAAATCCTTACCAACCCCTTTTTAAGGGCGGACGGATGGGCGAACATGCCTTGTATGCCTTATTAAGAATCTTTTATCTTGTGCATAAAAAAGATGGTTTATTATGAGTTATATACTTGATTTACATCATATTTTCAATTAGTATCTCAATTGATATTTTTTTATATATACTCATATTTTGTTTTCTATATATGTATGCTTCATTTCATATAATATCAATTTCTATTGGTATTTTCATTTTTCATACATATATATGATATGTTTGTGCTTGAGTTACAAATATTTACATATTTAAAGCAAAACGTATGTTTATGCTAAGCTTGAATTAAATCTTGATTTCAATTGATTTCTTAATTGATAGTTTTTATAAGCTTATGCATTATTTTCAATTGGCATTTTTAATGTACAATAAACTTTAATTGGTATTTATTTATTTCAATTGGTATCCATATATTCTATTGGTATCAATATGTTTCAATTTTCAATTGGGTTCAAATTTCATTTGGTATCAATATGTATACCTACTTGGTATCAAAATTTATCATGTATTTCTATTGGTATCAAAATTTAATGTAAATTTAATTTGGTATCAAAATATTTTCTTTCATTGGTATCAAAATGTAAAAATGTTTTGATTTCAATTTTTCGATTTCAATTGGTATCACAAATTCCCTATTTCATATGGTATCTATATCTTGTGATATCTTGATTTGTTGATTTAAGAAGAATTCAAAATTTGTATTGTTTATTTACAATTAGATCATAAAATTTTTGTTTATTTACAAAGGTATCTCAAAATGTGTTTTATTACCTTGAGTAAATCTCAAAATTTGTGTTAAAAATTTTGATATGTTTTGCTTATATGCAAGAGGAGCTTAACATCTCTTCTACATATAGATTCATGTTGAGTGTATCTTATATTGAGGAGCTTGACAACTCTTCTTTATGCGATACACGTGTGTAGGGGGAGCTTCACATCTCCTCTTATGCATTGCATAATATGCGTTATGTGAGTTAGGGCTTGTCATCCCTTCTTTATGTAATGCATGTATGTAGGGAAGTTAACTTAGCGTCTTCTTCTTCATGAATGTATATCGCATATATCTCTTTATTGATTTGTTTGATTTTTGTTTCAGACAAAAAAGGGGAGAACATTGTTTTGTATTTAATTTAACCCCTTTGTTGATGATTGACAAAAAGGGGGGAAAGATTTTGAGCTTATATATGCATATTTGAGTCTTGCATATATTAAGTTTATGCATCTTATGTTTTACAAAATGGGAGAATGTTTCTGAAAGTTTAAACAAAAGGGAGAGAAAAGTTTTTGGAAAAAGGATTTTGGATTTATGTTTTGTCTCTCACTTTATTGATGCATATATGTTCGTTTAGTTTCATGTACTTCATTGCCATATCTTATTGTCTATTGTTATGCATGAGTTAAGGGGGAGCTTCTATGAAGCTTAACTTTAATCCATGCATATATAACTCCATGAGTTTTGTCATCATCAAAAAGGAGGAGATTGTTGGCCCAAAGGCCCATCACTCTAATTTTGATTATGATCAACTCATGTAGTTATAGTACTAATGATCTTGTGTTTCTTAGTCTCAGATTTGTGATCAAGATCTTAGTAGGTGTTTAGCTTCAATAAAGGATTTAAAGTCAAGTTTTGGAGCTAGCACGGTTTGATTCAATAGCCTATGCATCAAGACCGCATCAAGTACTCAAGAGGAGTCTAGCTCTTTAGATCAAAGTTTGGACCAAGTCAAGAAGGAGAAGAAGACTTCAAGTGAAGACTTCAAGAGAAGACTTCAAGAGAAGACTTGAGTCTAGTTTTGTTTTGTTAAGATTTTATTTTTAGATAAAATGTAAAGGATAGAATGGTTGATGGATTGCTCAAGTATACCATATACACTTACACACAAGATTTATTTGTATTTTCATAAAAGAGTTTTCACTTTGGAAAAGAGTTTTCATTTTGGAAAAATATAAAAGAGTTTTTATTTTGGAAAAATGGTTTTGGTTAAAAACTATAAACACATTTTTTAGTGCTTATTGTCAAAAACATAGATATTTCATCATTTATGTGTAGTGGATCATATCCATACACACTATGCTTTAAAAGTGTTTAAAATATCTTGTTTCTGTATTTGGAAAAGTTTTGAAAAAAATCTATTTGGAAAAATACAGATTTTGTTTTATACCAAAATTTCTAAGTTACAAAAATAGTTCAAAATGTTTGTAACATGTCTTGATTTTACTCAAACATGTTTGTATATCAAAGTATTATACTGAACTTATTTTTGTAAATTTTTAGAGGATTTATGGGATTTTATTTTAAATATAAAACTAAGTTTTTAAATCCTAAAAAACATGTTTCTACCTTCTGCCGGTCGATCAGGCCGGTCGACCGAGTAAAGAGTCGGTCGATCGAGTCGGTCGACCAACGTGCACAAGCGGGCACGCCTAGTCTGGCTGGAGGGCTGGTCGACCGCCAGAGAACTTCTGCTCTCTGGTAAGCCCCGGTCGACCGGGCGGTCGACCGGCAGAGAGCTCTGCTCTCTGTTTCCAGGCCACGGTCGACCGGGCCGGTCGACCGCTGGCTTAACGGTCAGAAATCTGACCGTTGGCCGGTCGACCGACAGCTGTCCAGGCTACTGTTTTGCCCCAACGGCTAGTTTTTCCTAGCCTATAAAAGGGGGCTTTTATGGACTGTTTTGAACAAGATTTCAAGTGGGTTTTTGCACCAGTTTTTCCTACTCTATTAAGAGGTTTTCTCTACTTGTTTAAGAGCCAAATACTTCCATTTAAAAGGAGAGTTTATCAAGAGTTTTCAAAAGTGATTTTCTTGTGTTTTCCACCACAACTTTAATCCTTATTTTTCTCACAAACACTTGAGCTTTCCATTGATATATCCATTCTATAGGAGAGTTGTTGTGAGATTGTTTTTAGGTGATCAAAGTGTTGTGATCATCAAAGACTTCATCTTTACTTTGAGGAGGCGGACTTGTGTGTTCGCGATTGTTTCGAGTTCTAGTGAGAGCTCATTGTAGAAGTGCGGCCTCGGCAAGCTTGCGTGCTTGCGGTGTGTTGTTCTTGCGGGAACAAGAGAGGGACTAGCGAGTCCAAGAGTTCTAGTGGGAACTCCTTGTAGGTGTTGCAGCACCGAGTGATCCGGTGGGATCGATTATAGTAGAAATCCTTCATAGTGTTGAAGGCGGGACGAAGAGCGAGTGTGCTCGAATCTCGAAACAATTCTCACGTGTTTGCGATTGCTCTCTCTATCTCTTACTTGTTTTTATATCTTGCATGCTTATATTGTCTTTATCTTTATATGCTTGATATATATTGTGCTTAAATTGTTATATGCTTGTGGGATTGTTTGTTCACACTTGTATTCAACCAAGAGAGCCAAAGCGGCACCTCAACCCTTATCTAGAGGAATCTTGAGGAGTTAGTCCAGAGCCCTTTACGGAAATTCGGCTACACTCTTGTATTATACTTAATGTGTTGTGCATAATAGTTTTAGTTTGCTTTAATAGTTTTAATTCTGCATTAATTGACCATTAGATTAACTAGTCACCTATTCACCCCCCTCTAGGTGATTACAATAGAGAATAGACCAAGACACATCATCCTTTCTGAAGACGGAGCTAATACCAGGATCTCATGGGCTATCCAACTCGTAAGCAATGAAAGCAATTCTCTTCAGAGCCTTATCGAAATCTTTAGGCCAAGCGTGCAACTTCCTCACAGCCTCAAAGTGACTCATAACCATCACCTTATTATCACCGCAAATTCCTCCAAAGTACTATATGGGTACGCAGCAAATTTGTGGTATCATTGTAAATTGCTAACGAACTAGTGATATCATCAATATATACAACAGAAAAATGTAATGTAGTAGGCTCAACTATCTCATTCACGTCATCACTGACACTATTAGACATGTGAATTTTATCAATAACCAGTGTGTTGGCACCAACTGTTGTGTCTATACTAACAGTCTTGGAAGGAGTGTGGACTTCCTCAATAACCTTCGAGACGTCAACTTCATCACTAGACACAACTCTAATATATTGACTCTTTAAAGGACATTTATAATCATAATGTGCACATCCCTCACATTTAGAACACTTAGCCTTAGCGTTGACTAGCGTTTTCAAAGTCAAGTCCCAAAGGCCTCTTCAATAGTGTCTAAGTCATAGGGGCCGGTAATTATAGCACGTTTTATATTAGGTCGTAAACCCTAAACAAACCTAGTTACAGTCTCAGAAGGGTGCTCTCCCACTTCACTATGATAGATTAAATCCTTAAATATGACAATGTAATTATGAACAGACATATAACCCTGATGGAGGTTGTGTAGCTGGTCTAAGTAGGGGTCCCTATAATGCTGACTAATCATAATGGCTCAAGCAAACAAGCAGATGCAGTGAAGAACCCTAGAGTTAGGTAAACTAAATGTATGCACTAAACGAATAAAATACCTTGAAGTTTAAGTTTTAAATGTAAAGAAAAATGTATTCCTAAAATGATGAAAAGTGATAAATGCTGATGCAACCACTAGATCGAAGCAAATAACATTTCAGCCAACAAATTATAGCAATCTATATAGTAGTTGTAAGTAATCTAATAGTTAACGATTCAAGTCAAGTTAGAATATCACCTCGAGAATGGAGCAAATCAGGCGCTAATCGGGGCAGAAACAAGCTCTGGATTGTGGTGCGCTGATCTGCTGAGCTGAATCTGACAGACGACCGAAGCTTGAACTAGAATATGAAGGTTGTAGATGTGCAGTGTTGCTCTCCACGAATCTGCTGCTTCGAAACGGCTCGAATCGAGCTAGAAACGAGCTCAGAATGGACAAATGTTGGGACTTTTGGGGGACATGAACAATAACCTGGAGGTTACTGTTCACATGAACAGTAATCAGGGCAATTACTGTTCATTGTGAACAGTAATCAGTCTATTACTGTTCACTATGAACAGAAATCTTTTTTTCTTTTTTTCTGTTTTTTCTATTTTTATGTTTTTTCTGTTTTCTGTTTTTTTTGTTTTTTTGTTTTCCTCTTTTTTTGGCAAAGTAGATCTAGATCTAAATCTACATCTAACAGTAATTGATTTTTTTGCTAAGTAGATCTAGATCTAGATTTAGGATTTCGAGAAGGGAAGAAATTCGAAGGGGAATGGCACCAAAGCTCTGATACCAAATTGATGTAATACAGGATCGCCATCACCTTTGAATTCAAAGGGTTTTTAAAAAAGAGATTATGGTTGGAGAAAAAATCAGATAACTTTGGGCTTCGCACCCCTTATGCGGGCTTCGCACGCCTTATACCGCGGGCTTTATACCGAATCTCAAGAATCCAAGAGCTCTGAAATTTTAACTAAATTTTTTTTATTTAATCATTATCTCCTTATTCATTGAGTTGAACATCTTCATATAGGCTCTTACAAAGTGAACTTTTCAGATATAACCGATGTGCTACTAAAAGAAAGTTAAACAAAACACAACATCTCAAAATAAGCTAAGACATAAAAAGACAACTGGCAACTGACGTGATGTCCTCATCAAGAAGCTCTTGCCTTGGTCTTGCAGTGGGTCATGAGTCCTATCTAAGAAAGTCTGTCTCATGTATGTTGTCATAGGGGAAGCCAATGGAATTTCATTCCTTCTAGATACTACTGAAAGCCATGAGCTCAAGTGTGACCCTCGACATTGACTCTGTTAACTTGGTATAATAGAACGCTGATGTTGCTGAAGAGGTTTTTGACATTGCAGGTATCAAGGTGAGAAAATAGATCCATTACACCTTGATCTACTGCAGCATGAGACAAATGGCATCAATAATTGCAGGTTGCCACTTCATCGTCTACTTTGGGCCAGAGCAGGATGAAGTTCATGCTTATTTCGCACCAAACCGATGCACAGACTACTGCGGAAGTTAATTGCAGTCCAATTGTACGGTGGAACAGAAGATAGGCAGGCAAGGAAAAGAAGACAGTGGTGGATGGTGATAGGTAGTAAAAAATGCATAATTGTCATTACATTTACTATCACATTTTCATATTTATTCCTATAATCATGCACTATTACTAATATTTTATTATTTAATGTGTGCAGGCCTTGAATGTTTATTTAATAAAGAATAAAAGTCTAAATGAAGCCCAAAAGCCCATGTCCAAGCCCAAGTGCAAAAGTGCAATTACCAAATGTCAAAATTGCAATTACAAAGTGCAAATGTTGCAAATACTAAAAAGAGGGAAGGGATAGACTTCTATTCAACCCTAAATGCTTGCTGGGTGAGGATAAATAGAGTGCAAAGATGAAATTCATTTTGGAAGAGATTTGGAGTTAAGGTAACTTGCTTCCCAATTATCCCGAACTTTCAAATTAAAGAGTCGAGATGTCAGATCTAAACGGATAGGCCTAGATGGATGGACCAGAGGAGGCCACGCACGAAAGCGCGTGGCCAGGGATAAGACTTTGGCCGGCAGAGTGGATGAGGTTGGATACCTGTTTTCGTGGCTGAGTTTCACCGGGACTCTACTTCCTCCAGAGCCTATAAATACCCCTGCAGACGCAACAGAGAGGGCCATCCAGAGACGAGGAGATTAGGGTTTTCTTTAGCTTTCTCTTTAAAATTTCTGCAATTGTAATTTCGTTTTGAGCATATTGTGGAGAAGAAGGAGTATTGTATTTGGAAGATATTTTTGAATAAAGGTTACCTCTTTGCCATCTAAATTATTGTCTTTAATTTCATTTTTTTTCTTTGCGATCTTTCTCTTTGCTTTGTTTTTCTTTATTTCGCAATTCTTCTTATTAAACAAAAAAATAAATAAATAAAAACATTGAAAATATAAAAAAATGATGAACTAATTCCTAAGTGTGGTTTGCTGAATTCTTAAACAACCCTAGACCAGTTAGGAATTGAATAGATTGATAACAATTTTTAGAAACCCTAGGTTTAAGACAGATTGCTTGAAGATTAAATTGATGACTAGTTTTCTAATCTAGGTTACACCTTTAAATAATTCTTCACACTTCATGCTTAAGTACTTTGACAGCGTAACTTTATGGTAAGCTTTTCTTATGCTGTACTTAGAAGTTAGGATGAACACTTGTTGGATTTTAGGAGTGCGAACTAGTAAGATTCTAAGATCTATTTCTTTTGCTTGCATCTTCTCTAATAACCTAGGATTGATTTCATGTGTTTCAAGATGATATTCAATGTCCTTAACTTGCAATATGGGTTGTGGTAGAAGATCAGTAAACTGCATCTCTCTCATCATATATTTCAAATCTAATTTCTCGTTTGTCTTATTTCAAGGAGACAGAGAAATCGTCCGAAAAGCTTGCATCGCATCCTTCCCTGTGGATCGAATCGCTTTGGCCCTTGCTGCAGCGGATAGCATTGAGACTGAGAATTCTAACTCTTAATCTTTTTCTTTTCAATTTCTCATTTTCAATCAAAATTTTGGCGCCGTTGCCGGGAAGGAACGGCACGATTTTCTCAAAACTAACTTGTTTATTCTTTCTATTTGCAGGTTCAGAAAACAGGAAAACAACATTAGCAAGGACATATAGCAACTCTGTGCCTTTGCCCTCGAAAGCAGAGCAACAGGGCCTACTACAGAGTCGCGGTTCCACGGCAAAGCCTCGTTTCGGCGACCTGAGTAGTTAACTACTCACCCTGTTTTCTGCAGGTTGCTGCTACTTGCAAATCTGATTTACTGCTCTGTTAAAATTTTCTCTGTGATAAACCTGCACACTGCTAATAAAATAACAGTAACCCATTGGTTGAAAAATAAAAAAAATTAGACTCTTGCATTTTAGGCACGTGTCTATTTAATTTTTTTTCCTGTTGAAGAGTGCTGGCGACAAGGTACGTTTGCATTGCATATAGATTAGGAAACACTCTTGGCTGATTTACTGCTTTTTGAGTGATTACTTTTCTACTGCTTTACACGTACACAAAAAAAATTAAGGGCAAAACCCATTAACAAGATAAGGTGGGGATTTCATCACCCTTGGCCCACAAATCATCTCCGTCACACTCACAACCCTAACTTTAAGTAAAAATTGACTAGACGTTGGCCCTAGGTTAACTCGGACTCACTAGGAGATTGGCCGAAGGAGGAAGTCATTCGAAATTAACTCTTGCCAAATCGGTGTCTAGGCAGGAGATTGAGGGCTGAATGCCCGAAGATCGGTGGTTATTTAATTAAGGAACGTCTTTGACGGAAAACCTCCCACTGGTCTTGCCACCTACCTGGCTGATTACTTGTGGTTAAGGTCGGCAATAGACCTCCTAAGGACAGTCTAAAGTTAGGAGTCGTCTAGGTCAAGGTTTACCCTAGAATAGGAATTGTGATTGTTTTTCTTTTTTATTGATTGAATGGGTGAACTTTGTTTGCTAATTGTGCATGTCCGCTTGGTCGAGAGACCCACTTACATCCAGGCTAACTAGAATTAGTTCACCACCCGAGCAAAAGCCTGACTCACACATGGCACAACCACTGTCACTCCAAGATAAGTTTTATCCTATTAGGACCTCTCTTCCTTCCTGCATCAAATTAACCGATGAGGTGTTGACCAATTTGAGCTCAAGCCACAATACATCAACACTCTTCCCAAATTTCATGGACTTGAATCCGAGGATGCATACTTCTTCATAAGGGAATTTGAAGAAGTATGTCTCATGATGAAGATACCCAAGTTAGGAGAAGATGCCATCAAACTACGGTTTGTCCCCTTTGCTTTGAAAG
This sequence comes from Agave tequilana, assembly GCA_038442645.1. Lineage (NCBI taxonomy): Eukaryota > Viridiplantae > Streptophyta > Magnoliopsida > Asparagales > Asparagaceae > Agave > Agave tequilana. The sequence continues at coordinate 76,078 of JAVJIF010019290.1, read as the reverse complement.
ACCTAGCAAAGAAATGGCTCTACAGTCTAGAGGCCGGTTCAATATCTTCGTGGGATAATTTCGTTAAGGCCTTCTTAAAGAAATTTTATCCCGTCCACAAGACTGCACTGATTAGGAAGAGCATCTTACAGTTTAAGCAAACAGCCAATGAACCTTTTTGGAAATATTTCGAACGTTTTAAGGACCTCCTTGCCCAATGCCCTCATCATGGGATAGAGAAATGGCGACTTTGCCAAGCTTTATATGATGGATTAGAATATCAAACTAAAACGCTGTTAGAATCCATGTGCCAAGGAGGATTTCTAAAAAAAACGAAATGAAGGATGGTTATTATATGAAGAATTAGCTGATAATATCATCCAATGGGAACCAACTCCGGAAAAATTTAGGACTAATGACCCTACTTCTTCTAAAGGAGGTATCCATTCCATTGAGGCCAACATAGCGACCGATGCTAAGTTAGCTGCTATGATGCGAAGACTAGAAGCTCTTGAAACTAAAGAACCAGTCTCTGTGAACCAAGTCAGCCCAACACCTTTGGCGGGCTGTACTTATTGTCAAGATATGAACCATGTGTTCGAGGAATGTCTCGTCTTTATCGCGCATCAAAGCTTGCCCGAACATATAAGTGCGGCCTTCACAAGGCCCGCCAACAATCCATATTCGCCCACCTACAATCCCGGTTGGAGAAATCATCCTAATTTTTCATGGGGCCCAAGCAACTATGATCAAACTAGGCCCAAATTCTCCAACAATTTCCAAAATCCGCCCTATCAACAAAATTTTCCTAGTCAAAATCCTCCACCCTCTTTCCAATATTCACAAATGAAAACAAGGCTCTCCAACATGGAAAGAAAGGTGGACACTCTAGTTAAAAGCCATGACACGCTGGCTTAAGTCTTGACTAGGATAGAGATCCAAATGAATCAACAAGAAAAACAAAGAGGAACTCTACCTAGTCAACCATTGCCAAACCCTAGGAATCCTAGGCAAGCCAATGAGGCTCAAGACTAAAACCACTGTAACTTGGTTCATACACTAAGATCAGGAAAACAAGTTGATAATCACGTATCCATGCCACCGAGCCCATCCCAGTTGTCCATTCCATCTAGTTCCACTCCATCTCCACAAAGCTCTAATGAAACTGAAGTTGAGAAATCAGCAGGACAGGTGCACCAGCCTATAGCCCCATTTCCAAATAGGCTTAGAAGCAACAACAATGTACATATGGATAAACTACTAGAGGTGTTCAATCAAGTTAGGCTCAACATCCCACTTCTTGATGCAATCTAACAGGTCCCTAGTTATGCAAAATTCCTTAAGGACATGTGCACCAAGAAAAGAAAGACAAATGTGCCTAAGAAGGTTTTTCTAGCCACTAACATTAGTGAGCTATTGTCCAACCAGATCCCAGTCAAGTACAAGGACCCTGGTTGCCCCACCATTTCTTGCACAATAGGTCGAGCCGAAATCAATCGAGCACTCCTCGATTTAGGAGCTAGCATTAATTTGCTTCCTTTCTCCGTATATCAACAATTTGGATTAGGTGAACTCAACCCAACCCAAGTTACAATCCAATTGGCTGATCGCTCAATCAAAGTTCCTAAGGGAGAGATCAATGATGTCCTCATACGGGTGGGAGAATTCATTTACCCAGTCGATTTCATTGTTTTAGAGACACAACCTGTGTCTAATCTAGGTCCCAAACTCCCGTCATCTTAGGTCGCCCGTTCCTAGCAATTGCGAATGCAATCATAAATTGTAGAAACGGATCCATGAGATTGACTTTTGGGGATATGACCAAGGAAGTCAATGTTTTCAACTTAGGTAAGCATCCCTACGACATGACCGACCAACCCTTTGAGGTAACTTCATTGAAAACATGACGAGTGAGCACAATGAGGAGATCACACTAGAGTCAGAGGAAGAGGAAGAGTTAGAATCAAGTGATCTTAACCTTGATGAGATTGAATGGGCAGCAAATCCAAGTTCTATAGAGATGAAAAAGTCAAGCTTAACACCTCCACCCATCGAGCCACCTCCTTCATTGGAGTTAAAGGCCTTGCCTAAACATCTTAAGTACGCCTACCTAGGTGAACAAGAGACGTTACCGGTCATAGTTGCATCCAATTTGACTAATAGGCAAGAGGAAGACCTACTGGCAACCCTTAGGAGACATAGGGAAGCCATTGGTTGGACTATGGCAGATATCAAGGGACTGAGCCCTACGATAGCCAGCATCAATCCATCTAGAGGAAGGAGTTAAACCGAAGAGGGATCCACAGCGTAGGCTAAACCCACTCATGCAAAAGACTGTACAAGCTGAAATAGTGAAACTGTTAGATAATGGGATCATTTATCCCATTTTCGATAGCGAATGGGTTAGCCCAATGCATGTGGTCCCTAAGAAGTCCAGCTTTACTGTGGTAGAAAACGATAAGCATGAGTTAGTGCAAACACGATGTAGGAGCCCGGAAGGAGATTAGGGGAGAAGAATCGGGTGTAAAATATTTCCTTGAATCAGTTGAAACAATTACAACCAGACTTTCCTTTCTTTCCGGTTACAAGGGAGGGAGGATGTTGAGTCTTGAATCCCCCCTTTGTTTAATGCTGGGTTCTTCGTGTGGCGGTGGAGAGTGAATCTTGTTCTCCGTTGACCGAATGACTGTTTGGACCGTCGGGGATCTTCTCTTCGGTCGGTAGAGAGAGTAACTCGGCTCTGTCTACCAAAACTCTAGAAGAGGAGCTAGGCAAAGAGCAGCTAGTACACAGTAAGCTTGCTGAAGAGTCTTCTCTCCTTCTCTGTTGGTGATGCCTTCGTCCGGTGATTGTGCGTGTATCTCTCTATGCGTGTGCGTCTGTGTTGATGCCAACAGGGCTATTTATAGAGGTCCCTGGGGATGAACGTGCCCCCCCTGAAAACGCTCCACAATGAGGGGCCACTTCCCACTACATGTGCGGTGACTGGCCCCTTATTTCGGGTAGTTGCAACTGAGACGCGGGTGTCGAGCCAACGCGTCCTGATGCCGAGACGCGGGCGTTGAGCCAACGCGTCCTGATGCCGAGACGCGGGTATCGAGCCAACGCGTCCTGATGCTGAGACGCGGGCGTTGAGCCAACGCGTCCTGATGCCGAGACGCGGGCGTTGAGCCAACGCGTCCTGATTCTGAGACGCGGGCGTTGAGCCAACGCGTCCTGATGCCGAGACGCGGGTATCGAGCCAACGCGTCCTGATGCTGAGACGCGGGCGTTGAGCCAACGCGTCCTGATGCCGAGACGCGGGCGTTGAGCCAACGCGTCCTGATTCTGAGACGCGGGCGTTGAGCCAACGCGTCCTGATGCCGAGACGCGGGTATCGAGCCAACGCGTCCTGATGCTGAGACGCGGGTATCGAGCCAACGCGTCCTGATGCTGAGACGCGGGTATCGAGCCAACGCGTTTAAGCTTGGATCTCTGCTTTTAAAGGCTTGTCTGTTTTTTTAGACAGCCTACAGAACCCCCTCCAAAATTTTCGATATTCCGCAGTGAAATGGGACGGATTTCGGAATACTTTGGATTTTAGCCGCGTTCGCCTTTATGACTGGACTATTAATGCTCCGGGTTTGATCTTATCTGGAGTTGGCCTTTGTGAGTGTACTGTTGAACTCTTTGAAGCCATCAGAGTTGATCGTGTTGAGTGTCTAGATACACAGTCTAAACCTCCCCGATCGCTTTTAGTCTGTCACGAGTGCGCTTTTGACCAGGAGTGGTTGGCCTTCTGCTTGTGCCAGTGTACTGTTGAACTGATTTGCAGAAGCCGAACGCAGGTTCTTTTTGAAAAGCAGAGACTGCCTTAAAGACGCGACTGCCATGGGGTGCGTCTTTTTGGTGATAGGAACGCGACTAATATTCCATGAGGTAGACGCGATGTTTAGCCTGCTTGGGAGGACGCGAATTTTAGAGAGACGCGTCTATTGGATGCAGACGCGATTTTCTGGACACAACGCGACTTTCTGGGTGCATTTATGGTGATGCTGACGGGGCATGTCCATCGGAGAGGCGCGTTCTTTGGGCGCGAATCTGTGCCATGTCATGATTACGCCGCCAGCTGGCCCGGGGAACCGGAGAAGTTTTCTCCGTTAGGCGCGCGGATTTCCCGGTTCATTAAATGAACTGCTCCACGTGTCGAATGATGACTCGCGGCGGGGTCACGACGCATGATCTTCTCTGTTCAGAAATGATCTGGTTACACGCGTCACGTGGCGACTCGCTGCAGCGTCTATCGGGCCACACACCGCGTATCTTCGCGAATCTTTGTGCCTATAAAAGGCCACAGTTAGAGAGATTTGTCTTCTTCTCCGAACGCGCTTACTCAGAGATTTAAGAGAGTTCTTCTTCTCCATTACTGCTCATCTTCTTCATTGACCTCAGATCACCAATGGCACCCAAGGCCAAGCCGACCGCGTCGTCCTCCAAGGCGACCATTGCCGAGGCCCAAGGGGGCGCTTCCTCCGTGCAGGATGTTTTCCGAGGTAAAGATGCCATTTTGGCTAAGCTTCACCGTTACTGGAAGTTTTAGAGAACCCTAAAAAAAAAACTCTTAACACAGAATATGAACCGGTTTGATTCTCAGACGCAGTCTCAGACGCGGTCTTTGAGTTGATAACCGAGGCGCGGGTTTGATGACCCAACGCCAGTGAACTCTGCACTTCGGGTCCTTCACTTGGAGATTTTCTAACTGTGAAGGATCTGGACGCGGTCTTGGTTTGCAGAACGCGGATTTGATCCTTGCGTTCTGTGCCACTTGACGCGGATTTGCAGATCTGGACGCGGGTTTTGATAACTTCTGCGCCCAGTATCTCTTCTGCGTTTGGACGCAGATTCGCAGGTCTGGACGTGAATTTTGATAATTCCTGCGTCCAGTTTCTCTTCTGCGTTTGGGTCATGAACACTTAGCATTTTTCCTTACTTTTAATGAAGTATCTGACTAAGTGTCCTTTTCTTTTGCAGTGCGACATATTCCTGGCTCGCTCGCCAAGATACGCCACTTTGGTCATGTAGGAGGCGCCGACCGGGGCTTGACCTTTGTGCAAAGAATGAGTGTCCCAGTGACTGCTGACCAGTCGCCAGATCGCAGGGAGAGGCTCTCCAATGTTGACAGGAGAACCTTCCGGGCGCTTATGACCGATGCCGCATTCAAAACGGATGATGGTGTCAGGCTGGAGAAGCCTGCCTTCTTCTTCGGGGATCACGTCCATGACGACGGCCGTCGCGTGTCTGAAGGAACTTACAAATGGCTCCGTCAGATAAAGGATGGAAGATTGTTTCTTCCGGATATGGAGAGGATGTTCCCGTTGTCCTACTTCCAACACATGTCCATCCCTCGGAAGATGGAATGGGATGTTTCCCAATATGTCCCTGAGATCACGCTCGGTGCCTTGAGCTTCCAGAAGGTACACCGCTATGATAGTCATGACAGGTAGGTCGTCGGCCTGTTCCCCGCGTCGCGCAAGTCCGATGTTCCGGTCGGGGAGATACCACAGCTCACCGCTACCTTCCTTAACTCGTTTATGGAAGCGGAGGGTGACTATCCTACCGAGTTCCGTGCGCATGGGTGGATCCATTCTACGGGGAATATTTGGTGGGGCAGAATGGTAGGTTTCGTCCTTATCGAACTCAAGGAGCTGCTAGAGCGTGTGGGATTGTACCCAGCAATCAGGGCCGTGCAGTGGGGTATCCCACCAAGCTCTCATAATTTCTTCGGAGTCCTGGAGCGATATAACTCTCTGACGGGGACATTCTTCACCCCGGTTGGAGAGATGGGCCTGGCGCTGCACGAGCTGCATGAGGTTTCGGGGCTGGCGTCAGGGGACATTCCTTATGAGGAATATGTCCCTACCACTAAGGAGCTCCACTTTTTGGAAAAAGAGTTTCCTGCAATATATGAGACCTACTGGGAGGTGATGTGCCACTTCCACATCTGCGGCCAGATAACTGCCTAGAGGTCAGGAGGATCAAGCAGTTGTCTTGGGCTTGTTATCTGTTCAACAATGTCCACAAGAAAGACCTCCCGATAATCCGACTGGCTCCCAGTTCCGATAGGGAAATTGAAGACAGGATCGACCAAGCTCCGAACAGCTTCTACACCACGGAGTCGAACGAGGACGGTTTCGACCCTGACTTGGTTTTTGAAAGCTTTCACCATCAAGCCCGGACTCCCATCTCTGATCGAGCACTGTTGGCGGGCTTCCTAATGTTGTGGCTGAAGAGATGTGTGGTGCCCACGCTGCCACACGAAGTTATTGTTGCCGACGTGGTATACCCGGCGGTGCTCCTGGCTCATGGCAGCCCCATATCCCTTCTTCCGGCCGTAGCGGCTGGCATTCAGAGCGGGCTGCGGGCGTTAACCAAAAGTTTCTGCGAACCCCCGAAAACTGTTGATTCCCATGGAAAGCCATATGTTGACTCAGAGGGGAATCCAATGGTGAAGCGTCCCAACCCTCGGATCGAGCTGCCTTACACGTACCTCATGGCTTGGTATGTGATGCACTGCCCTTCCTTGATGACGGCGGCGCGTGGGGGTGCGGGTCATGTCCCATTTGTGCAGCGGCTGGAACGTTCGGAATGGTGTGACGCCTACATCTATTATGTTCGGAAGCGTCTATCAATCGCCACGAATTACCAGCTCAATCGCTGCTCTCCAGAGATTCCTGGTGTAGCTCTCGGGGAGCTGTCTGCTGATGTCGCTGGCCGGGATGGCTTCTCGCAACTGTCTGCGGGACTCTTCTGGTGGTTGATCAACATCCGGCCAGGATATGTGCTGTTCCGGCAAGGGACTTCATGCACTATTGAGCCGTATATGCCGAGTCGATTCGCCCGACAGTTCGGCTACGATCAACTCTACGTCAGCAATCCCAATACTCAACTTGCCTTCGAAGACAATCTGTTTGAAGGTGCTCGGGCCTGGTACTACAGTGTGGTCGGAGGGACGGGAGCAACATTCCGTCTACCTATCGAGGGGCCCAAGTGCCGTACGAGCTTCAGTTTCTGCACTTGGTACTCCCAAGCCAACCAGACACCAGATTTTGTTCCGGAGTTCTCATGCATTGAGAGCATCAATGCAGATCTCGAGGCGAGGTCGGAGTCTGGTAAACAGACGAAACTCATCAACCAGTACCTGAAGGCTCAGAAGGAGGTTGGGAGACGATCGAGGAGGGAGCCCCCAGCAGTGAGGGCGGAGCCGCGACCGGCAAGGGCAGAGCCACGAGCGACAAGGGCGGAGCCACCAGCCACGAGGGAGGAGCCGCGGGCAAGGAGGTCTAAGCAGGTGGTGAGCAAGCGTCGTCGACGCTCTGCTTCTATTGCTGAGTCTGCCCCAAAGAAGGCTCGGAGGGACTTAACGGCTGAAGTCTCTCAATCCGGAGACATCTCTGCTGGAGTTGAGGCTCCTCCTGAAGATGTCCCTGTTAGAGTTGAGGAACCGCCAGAAGATGAAGATTTCCCAAGCTTGGTCCGTGCCCCTAGGTCGCACAGCAAGACCGTGGAGGAAGGGGAGCTTGTTGACGAGTCCACCACCGCCGAAGAGGACGAGTCACTGGGGGTCGACATAATGACTGGAGGGGATGTTGAGATTGCAGGCATCTCAGCTCAACCCGAGCCTTCTTCTGCTCATGAAGGGAGAGACGCGGCACAGCAGCCGGGGTCTCCTAGCGTCTTCATTTCCAGTCTTAGGGCAGTCGACCCTAGTCCTACCACTGGGGTAATTGGAGGTAAGGCTCCTGTTGCGGAGCTTCCTCGTGTTGCGCTGTCGTCTTCTTCGTTATCGGGGGAAAGCGCCTTTGAAGACGAGATCGACTATGGCGATGAACCCGCTCTTCCTGATCAGAGCAAATTCTTCCACATCTCGGAGGAGGAACAATATGAGGGTGAGCCATCGACTGTATCACCGCTAGCGATTATCCCTGCTGAATGTACTCTTTCCATCTTTTGACCTAATTTCCCTTTTTAGTTTTGAAGAGGAGGCTTTAACATTCTCCCTTTTATATTGTAGGATTGGCTGAGAATGTCGAGGCTGCACCCTCCTCGCAGATCGAGGAAATGGTACAAGAGTTGACCCAGCCAGAAGGGGTCACGGCTTTGGTTGCCGAGATAACTCCAGCGGGGGCAACTACTGATGCCGGGGAGGTTTCTCCTTTGCCGGAAGAGGAGGCAACCCCTAAGGCCGGGGAAGAACCCACTCTGCAGGATGAAGGGGTTACCATTGGAGCCAGGGAGACTTCCACTCCGCAAGATTTGCCCAAGGATTCGGCATCTCTGGGCCTCCCAGATGGTAAGGAAGTTCTGATATTTTGAATGTTTCGCTTTTCTCCTTTGTGGCTAATGTCACAAATAACTTGCAGAGAGGACTGAGGGGGCTCAGGTGGAGAGTCCAGCGGTCGGTACCCTTCTAAGAGGCCACACAGCTCAAGTCTCGGCTGAAGCTTCTGAGGAGGTTGCGCTTGCTACTCCATCATTAGCTGTGGAGGTTCCTGCCGAGATAACACCTCCGGAAGTGCCCGAGGCTGCTTCTGTTCTAGCCGTATCGGTGGTCAGCACAACTCTTGTGCGAGAAGATCCGCCTTATATCCCTTATCCCGTGACAGAAAAGGGGTCGGGAAGTTTCCCAGGTGGTGACGATATGGGGGAACTCGCACGCCAGATGGTGCAGCAATTCTTTGCTTCGATGGGATCATGTATTGATCTCATCTTACGTGGAAGCAGCTCCTTCGCTTTTGCCCAGACGCTTCTCAGAATCTGGCCGAGAACGTCGAATTAACTGGAGGCCCCTCACTTGCCCAGGCGTGTCTGCGGGTGGTGGAGCAACTGGGAGATGATCTGCATGAGCTGAAGTCTTTGGAAAATGCCAGCTCTTCTAGTGAGGCCCAGGCCACCCTAACCCGGCTCTTAGCTGCTCAAGAACAAGAGCGACAGGAGGCAGAGGCACGAATAGATGCAGAGATCCACAGCCTCGAATATTCCCAGGCTGAATGTCAGAAACTGACTGACAATTCAAGGGAATCCGAGATTGTCATGCGGAGCACGGAGCACGTCATCCTCAGCGCTCGGGACACCATTGCCAAAGCTCGGGACACCATTGCCAAGGCAGAAGCTGTGCTTGCAATCAATGAGAAGAAGCTTGTTACCATCAAAGAGGAGCTTGCGGAGCAACAGGCGGCTAAGGCGCGAGCTGAAGAGAGTCTGTCTCTGCATTCTTCCAGGGTGGAATCTCTGCGAGCGGAGCTGGCCGCAAAAATTTCTTATCTGAAGAGGAGCTGCGGGACCGGGCTATTATGGAAGCTGAAAGGACGCGCCAACACGAGATTCACCGCCTCAAGGAACAAATCCGTTCCTTGACGAACCAGGACATTTAGCCTTCTTTTCTTTTTCTTTTTGTAAAGAAAAAGGACACTCTATTTATCAAGAGTGTTTGTATCCACTTTTACCATTTTTTGATATAATAAAAGCTTTTGTGAAGTTTTTGGCTCCACCTTCTTTGTTTAGCTGTAGGTGAATCCAACTTCCTGATCACTGGTTGTGAATACTGAACTTAGGTAAGACCAAGTTCTTTCAATAAAACGCGGCGTTGACTCCGAGTCTACTCGACGAGACGCGGCATTGATCCACATAGTGAGACGCGGTCATCAGTCTATAGGAATGAGACGCAGCGTTAATCACGGGGTGGAACGCGGTCATCATTTCATAGGAACTGATATTTCGCGCAGCATTAATCACAGATTGGAACGCGGTCATCATTTTACAGGAACTTAGATTTCGCTAAGTCCTTTTGATGATACGCGGCGTCAATCACCAGGCGAAACGCGGTTCTGAATAACGCGAATCTGTCTTGCTAAGAAAGACGCGGGTCGAGCAGACACGAGAGACGCAGCCTTGTCTGCTCAAGGGACGCGGCTTTCCCAACTGCGTTTAATGCAATCTGACTTAAAAGATTTTAGGAGATCTTTGAACGTCACGTCTTCACTGTCGATTAGGGTTCCGGGTCATCCGTTGCTTCCCAAGGCAGTTGTCCACGCGTCGACTCCCCATTGGGCTCGGGCGTTAATGCCCTTAAATGCAAAACCGACGCTGGCGGTTGAAAAACCGGCGCTCTCGACGGTTTCTAAAGCAGCGTTCCACGCGTCAGTCCTTGATTGGGCTTTGACGGTCGTGCGCGGCGGTTCCGATTGATGCACCATTAATGACAGTTATTAGGGACTGCCTATAAATAGAGTGCACCCTCTCCCTCTTCAACATTCCAACTTAGACTGTTTTCATTTGTTTTGCTCCGAGATTTGTTTTGCTCCGAGAGAAGTCTCGCCTTCTTTAGAGTTTCTGACAGAGATCTGTCTCCATGGGTGATGGTGACTCTGTGGACGAAGATGACCCACAGCTCTCAGGCTTCTGTCTGGTCTCTTCAGGAGAAAAAGCCTCTTGGATCATCTTGTGCACCTGCGTTTGGACGCGGAAAGGCCAGCTCTGGATAGAGGCCTCTGCTGGTATGTCACCCTGATGACATCTATAGCTTATCCAGGCCTGCACCTTGGCGTAACCGTCTGAATGAAGTCTTGGCGCATTCCTTTTCTGGAATTTGTGCCATTGATTTGAACTCCTCTGAACGCGGGCGCTTGACGCACGCGTTGCTCATTGCGTTTTACGGCCATTGTCTTGACGCGTTTTATAGCCAATGCCTTGGATGATTTCAAAGTTTTAGACCTGAATCTTGCAACTCCTGTTCACCCAGCAGAGAGATGGCAATTTTGGCGTTTGCACTTTTTCGCGTCTTGTGCTTTTAGGCGCGGACGCAAGATAAAGCCGCGTTTGAATCCTGCGCATGGCACAGTTTTGACCCGCGTCTGAAGTCTCTAAGGACTGCCGCGTCTGTTACTTAGTTTTTCTTTTGTTAAGGTATACTAAGTTCCAGATTTTCTGATTCTCTTATTTGTTCCTTGCAGGTTCGCTGGTCCCCTGGAAGAATGCTTCAACCGGCGAGCTTGTTCAATGTTCACCTATGAGAGAATATATTATGGTCCTCGTCACCTATGAGAGAATATATTATGTCTCTAACGAGGACCCAACCCTCGCCAAGGTCTCTTCAGATCTCCTGCACCAACCATGTCTGATGGCAAGAGATGGTCAGGTCAAGTATGACGGCGAGGAGGTTCCGGCGGTTGCGGTGGCGGAAAGATCCTCTTCCTCTCCCTACTCCAGAAGTGACATCGAGGACACTCCGTTGGATGGCCTGCTGGGGAAAGGATGGTGATGAATGAAGGGTTGCAGGACTTTCTGCTGCCGCTGGACCTCAAGAACACCATTGCTCTTAGCTTAGTCAGCTAGGGCGCTTTCGACTTTTGCGTCATCGCCATGGCGCAATCGGCTCCAATTGTGCACCTGGGATCAGATGCGGTTTCAAAGAGTGAGTACGGCCTCTGAGAGAGAGAGGGACTTCTTTGTATTCCTTAATTGTAACACTCATCTTATTGTATAAGAGTGCGTTTTGTATCACTTTCATATGCTTGGATATGTAAATAAAAGTGACACTTTTCTTTTTGCCTCCTTCATTGTCTTAACTTTTTGTCTTCAGTTAGACACGTAGAAGCAAGGAATCTTTTGACCTTATCAAAATTATAGTGGTAATCTTAATAAGTCAAGATTTGTAAGGAAAGATCCTATTTCAGGAGTTTTCATGATACTGTCAGAGGTGTGATATTAACTTGACAGGGATGGGATGATTTTTTGGTGGACCTGCCACTTTGTAAAAGAAAGTGACAAGTGGAGTTCGTACCCCCAGGGAAGATGAACTTTTATCAAGGATTTGGGATTAACTTGATTTAAGATCAGCTGGGGAGTTTGACGGAAACATTGTTAACGGTGTAATGTTAACCAACAATGTTTCTAAATGAACTTGATACTCTGTCGGGGAGAGTATCAAATGAGACTAGACTCGCGGGGAATCTAGGAAGGTTTTTACCGTTAGAGGTGTGATATTAACTTAACGGTTTAGAAGTAGTCCTGTCAGAAGTGTAATGTTAACTTGACAAGGATGTGAGTCAGAGGTGTGATATTAACTTAACTCAGAATGTCACTGTCATAGGTGTAATGTTTAACTTAACAGTGAGGTAATGCTAGAGGTGTGATGTTGAACTTAGCATTGGTCATCTCGACTTAGACGAGGAAGTCGAGGAACGGTCATGGCCATAGGTGTATTGTTGAACTTAGCGATGACTCAGATGCTAGAGGTGTATTGTTAACTTGGCATCGTCCATTTCAGCTTCGATACGGAAGTCTGAAGAAAGGTGACTATCAGAGGTGTGATATTAACTTGACAGGCACTCGATGTACTGCTTAGAGGTGTAATGTTAACTTAAACAGTAGTTTGTCAGAGGTGTAATGTTAACTTGACAAGAATTGGCTCGTGATAAGAGCAATTTGAGGACCTGTCATTCTATTGATGAGAATTGACAAGTGGAATTTGAAATGCCAGAGGTATAGTGTTAACTTGGCAATTTGAAAGTTTGTTACTCTATGTAGAGTTGACAAGCAAGAGTTGTACTCGACAAGGAGTATTCATTACCAGAGGTATAGTGTTAACGTAGTAATGATTGCATTTTGTGGTCCTACCATTCTATGGATGAGAATTGGTAAGGGATTTTGGAGGAAAGAGTGGACTCAAGTCCACTTAGGATTTTTAGCAAACCCTCAGCTATCAACGGATTTGAGATGCCTTTACCAACTACCGTTTGAGTTGGGCTAGCCATGCTATTCCCCTCAGCATGATGAGTTGTCGAAGACTTATGTTGGGCTTAGAAGCCAACATTTTCCTCTATCCTTAGCCATCGGAGGCGTCGGATGTTTCTGATCAGAGGTGTATTTTTAACTTGACCAGTGGAAGAATACTGTCTAGGGATAGTATTTCTTCAAGAATTTGCCATTGATTGGCATCATGAGTGTATCGCCATTCGAAGTTATGAGGCGATATGATCCATTTGAGTAGACTGACTCTACCACAAACGGTCCTTCCCATTTGGGTTGGAATTTTCCTTTTGTCTTGTGCGTCATCACCATGGGTCTTCTGACGGCTAAGACAAGATCGCCTTTCTTGAAGGTTCGTACTTTAACTTTCTTGTTGAAGGCTCTGGTGATTCGAGCTTGGTAGAGCTCGATTTGCTGTTGGGCTTGCAGGCGCTTGTCGTCTAAAGCCTCCAGTTCCTGGAGTCGCTGTCGATGCTTCTCCTCTGTCGTCATCTCCGCTGTCAAGGCGACGCGTAGAGATGGAATTTGAATTTCCAGTGGAAGGACGGCTTCGCATCCGTATACCAAGGAAAATGGCGTGGCTTTAGTTGGGGTTCGCACCATTGTGCGGTAGGCCCATAAGCATTCACCCAACTTGTCGTCCCAGTCCCGTTGACTTTTCGAGACAAATTTCTTGAGAAGCTTGCCAATAGTCTTGTTGAAGGCTTCTGCAAGACCGTTAGCAGCAGGATAGTATGCCGTTGAGGACACACTCTGGATTCTGAACTTCGCGCAGAATCTCTGGAAAGCCTGGCTGATGATCTGGGGTCCATTGTCATAGATGATACGTCGAGGCACACCGAAGCGGTAAATAACGTGATGTTTCACGAATTGATCACGTTAGAAGATTTTACCTCTTTCAAAGGGATAGCTTCGGCCGACTTTGAGAAGTAATCGGTTATCGCTAGAATGAACCGATGTCCTTTCGATGATGGTGGGCTGATAGGGCCAACCACGTCCATCCCCCACATTTCGAACGGCCAAGTAGAGGTCGTAGAGTGGAGGTACCCTGGTGCTTGATGGATGAAATCGCCGTGTATTTGGCAGGCGTGACATCTCTTAGCATAAGCGACAGCATCGGCGATCATCTTGGGCCAATAGTAACCCAACCTTTGGAGTCGATGTGCCAATTTCGGGCCAGGTTGATGAGCTCCACAAGTACCATCGTGGGCTTCTTTCAATATTCCTTGGGCTTCTTTTGATGAGAGGCATCGGAGCAGGATCCCGTCATGCGATCGACGATACAATGTTCGCGAAATCGCATTATAGTAGAATTTGGGGGCTTTCCTTCGGATGGCAGCCGCCTCCTTGGCGTCTTTAGGCAAGATGCCGTATAAGACAAAATCAATGTAGGGGAATCGCCAGTCTCTAGGCTCTAGACTGGTTGACACTTCAAGTGTTTCCTTGTCGTGATGATCTCCCGTTGACCCTGGGCAGTCTCCGAGTGAAATTTTTGGACAGTATAAGTCATGGCTATAGATGAATACTTTCTCCATTGCTCCAGCTGGAAGGGCTAAGGAGGCAGCAAGGGATGCAAGTGCATCTGCATGCGCATTTTGCCTGCGCGGTACATGGTCGATGTAGAAGTTTGAAAACCTCTCGGCCATGTGGATTGTCGCATTGTAATAGGGTACCAGATCTTCATGTCTGACCTCATACTCTCCGCGAACTTGGCTGACGATGAGTTTAGAATCACCGTACGCCTCGAGATTTTTAACGCCAATCTCATCAGCGAATTGCATCCCAATCAAAAGAGCGTTGTATTCCGTCACATTGTTAGAGCAGGGCTCAGTTAACGAGATAGCTCGGGGAATCACATAATTTTGTGGGGAGACGAGTACTACTCCCACCCCCGCTACTGAGTGTCCCTTTGGGCTTGTTCTTGATGCTCCATCGAAGAAAAATTGCCACACTTGCCCTTCGAACAACGTCTGAGTCAGGCAAACTTCGGCGACCTCGTCTGGGAGATCCTCATAGAGTTTGGCTGCCCTTGGATCTGGGTACTCAGCTAGGAAGTCCGCCGCCGCTTGTCCCTTAATGGCTTTCTGCGGCAGGAAGTGCATATCATACTGGGATAGCAACATGGCCCATTTTGCCAGCCGGCCATTTAGTGAAGAAGGCTTTGTCATAAGTAACCTCAAAGGATTGACTTTTGATATGACATTTATAGTCTGGTCTACCAGATAGTGTCGCATTTTCTGAATGGCGAACACTAGTGCCAAACATTCCTTCTCGATCGGGTTGTACCGATGTTCGGCTCCGACCATTGTCCTACTTAGGTAGTAGATTGCTTGTTCTCGTCCTTGATCATCATTCTGAGCTAGTAGAGCTCCCAGGGAATGATCCATTGCTCGAACATATACCAAGAAAGGCTTTCCGGACACCGGAGCTGCAAGAACTGGTGGTTGGGTGAGGTAGTGTTTGATCTCCTCAAATGCTTTTTGACAAGCGTCGTCCCAAATGAATGAAACGCCCTTTTTCATCAGCTTGGTGAAGGGTTGGCATCTCCCAGAAAGGTTGGATATGAACCTGCGGATGTATGCCAATCGTCCTTGTAATCCCCTGAGCTCCTTGAGGCTTCTCGGGGGTTGCATCTCCTGGATAGCGCGGATCTTTTCCGGGTCCAAATGGATTCCGGTGGAAGTCACAACAAACCCTAGGAATTTGCCACTGGCTACCCCCAGGAAGGACTTGGTGGGATTCATCTTCAATTGATGAGCCCGCATGATGTCGAAGACCACCTTCAGATCAGCTATGTGATCTCCTTTAATGCGACTTTTCACCGCGATGTCATCGACATAACATTCCACCGTTTTGCGTATCTGCTGATGGAAAATGGCATTCATAGCCCTTTGGTATGTTGCCCCTGCATTCTTCAGTCCGAAGGGCATGACGGTGTAGCAATATACCCCTAGAGGTGTCCTGAAGGAGGTGTGCTTTTCGTCATCGGGATACATCTTGATTTGATTGTATCCTGAGAACCCGTCCATAAAGGACATTCGCTCGAATCCACAAGTATTGTCAATCATGACATCCGTGATTGGCAATGGGAATTCGTCTTTGGGGCAGGCCTCGTTTAGATCACGGAAGTCGATGCAGATCCGGATCTTCCCATTCTTCTTGGTGACGGGGACGATGTTGGCTACCCAGTCGGGATGCTGTTCCTCCCTGATGAAGCCAGAATCAATAAGCTTTCTGACTTCTGATTGAATTGCCTCCAATATCTCTGGACGGAACCGTCGCTGCTGTTGTTTAACAGGCTTCATGTCCGGATTGATGTTGAGGCGATGCATAGCCACTTGAGGATCAAGTCCAGGCATGTCCTCATAATTCCAGGCGAAGACGTCTATATACTCTTGTACAAGAGATATTAGATCCTCCTTTTCCGAAGGTGACAAGCCGTCACTTATGAAAATGGGCTTGGGGTTGGCCTCATCTCCTAGGTTGATCTGAACAACCTTGTCTTCTGTGGGTGGCTCACGCTGTTCAAAGCGGGTATCCCAAAGAGCATTTAAATGTTTGATCCATGGATCTGTATCAGCTTGGATCATTTCTTCATCTTCATCTTTCAGATGGCATGTTGAAACCATGTTTATTGAAAGCCCTTTGAAGATGTTGCCGACACTGACATCTGACTCCCACGATGACGTGTCTGAAGAGCAATCGTGACCTGACGACTCTCGAGAATCAGAGGCTGATGGGACTGGAGTTGATACATAGCCCAACCCCCGGCGCGTCTGATGATAATAATCAGGTGCTTTCCCTTTTGGCACAAAGGACCGGAGCAGAGTTCTCCTTCCTTTACCGAAGTTTAATCCGGGCCTGTTGGTTAGGTCATATCCCATGCACTTCATCATCTTGAGTGCTTTTGGTTCATAATGATCGAACTGAGGGGATTCATCCTCGCCTTCCGACTCTTCGTGACGCATCGGTTCAGACGAGATTCGGCCAAAAAGTATTGGTCTTTGGCCTTTTCGTCTGGCTGGAACCATAAATATAGATTCTTGCGCATTACCATTATCTTGGTATGTCCCGAAGGATGATTTCACCGGTACATGCAAAGATGTCAAAGCATCCATTGCCGACCAGAGGTCATCGTCCACGTCGGTAGTAGTATCTGACGGTATTGAATCGAAAACATACACGGGAAAATACCAAAATCTAAATCTTCATTAATGTACCAACCACCCGCATCGTCGGTGGTGTTATCAACATCGAGCTTATTAGTGCTCTTTACAAGGGGTTCCAACTCCCACAGGCACTCTTCGTTCTCAGGCTCAATGTCAGCCTCATTACCAGAGTCTAGCTCCTCTGGTTGCGGGGTTTCATTAGTCTCCTCAGGATCCTGATATAGGAGGGAGTCCGTGAAATAATTTTCAACCCCTTTAAATGGATGCCTTTCGGCAATCAACGTTCGAACTTGTCCACTCTCGTCAATGTATTTCATGACTTGGTGGAGAGTGGAGGGAACGATGGAATTACGATGAATCCATGGTCGTCCCAGCAACAGGTTGTAGGAAGTGTCAGCGTCAATGACGTAGCATGTCACTTCCGACTTGAGGCTTCCGATCTGGCATTTGAGCTTGATCTTCCCCATCGGACGGGAGCTATTGGCATTAAACCCGTAAATAGTTGTCTGGGTAGGGCTCAGACGATGGGTAGGAATGCCCAGAAATTGCATGACTCGGCGAGGTATGATACTCAGCGCGGACCCTGGGTCTACCTGGATGCGATTTACCTCGGACGACCCGATATATCCTGTGAAGTATAGGGGTCGGTCATGCTTCCCTTTAACCTGCATGTCGTCTGTTGTGAAGGTGATGCAGGGAGCATTTGGGGAGGCGTGGAGGCAATCCTCTACATCTTCCTCCCTTGGCACGCGGGTCATGAAGACCTCAGCATTTGCCAAAGCTTCTTGTAGAGCCTCTCTGGTTGACTTTGATAGCCTCAGGAGTTCATACAAGGTAATGCGTGCCGGGATGTTGGCTAGTTGAGCCAAGACATCGAAGCGGTAAGGTGTCGAGGATCCTTCCGCTGCACCTTTTGAAAGAACTCGAGAAAACCGAGTTTCTTTCTGTTTCTCCACAAGTTGTTTTTGTGGAGGGCTTGGCTGGTTCTACGGCTGGTTGCGGAGGAGCCGCTGCCGTCTCGCCGTACTGCTTCAAGTATGCCTGTCCTGAACGGGTCCCCGCCGTCGGTTGGCTGGGCTCTGCGGCCAGGACTATTGTTTCCTCTTCTGAATCAGTCAACGAGGGAACATCAGTATCCGCTTCTCGAGAGGAGGCGCAGATCACATGGCACGATGAAGCTTTTGCCTTGCCTTTGGACTTTCTGTTGGTCACAGTAGTCCATTGTTGTTCATCGACGAGGTCAGGGTGGACCCACATGGTTTCCCCCCGAGGTGTAGGGACGGCTACCAAGCCCTTCTCCTGTTGCTGGTGAGGGTCTGTGTTGACCACTCTTAATTCTCCCCTTGGAATAGGAGTTACCCCTGCAGGTGTAGGAGGTTGTCTCCCGAACTGGAGAACTGACGTCACATTGGCCGTCACTTTCTTCTGCTCTGGTCGGAGTTTTAACACTTCCGCGTCAATCAGAGCCTGGAGGATGTCCTTGAAGACATAGCAGCTTTTGGTAGGATGTCCCAACATTCTGTGGTACATACAGTAGTTGGGATTGTCGGTCTTACCGACTTCCTCTGGGCGTCTAACTTCAGGGAGCTTCAGTCGATTGCTCTTGTTGAGTAGCTTGAAGAGCGAATCGACATGTTCCTCCTTGAAGGAATACTGCTTGTTGGGGCGTGGCTGGCTTGAAGAGCCACTCGCCCTGCCTGTTTGAGGTTTGGCGGGAGATTTGGTCTCTGTTGCCAAATTATCCTTCCGCTTTGTTTGGAGGGATGTGTCTGGTGCCGGTGCACGCCTTGTTGACCTTTCCGGCCGCGGCTTGCCTTCCTCCGCTCGGACGCGGGCGACAATCTCCTCAGCCTGTTCACCTTGCTGGACTAATTGTTTCCAGGTGCGGCTTTCAGCAACTCCTATTTGAGCAAGGAGTGAGGTCTGGAGATTATGACGACATGTTTCCACCAGGGTGGCCTGGGTCATGCCGCTTGGACATCGGAGTGCCACGTTCCGAAATCTTTCTACGAAAGACTTAACGGACTCTCCCTTTCGCTGTTTGGTAGCTAAAAGGGTGGGCATTGTCACTTCCGAATCATCTTCGAAGAAGCGTGTCAGAAACAGCTTCTCCAAGTCACTCCAGTTCTTGATTGAACCTTCTGGGAGCTTCATGAACCATTCAAAGGCCAACCCTTTCAGGGTGCCTATGAACAGTCGCGCCAGTATAGCATCGTTATCTACTACATTCCCGGTCTGGGATTTGAAGTAGTAGATGTGCTGGTTGGGTGACCCCTTCCCGTCAAATGCTTGGAGAGTTGGAGCCTTGAACTTAGGAGGGTACGGGACTAAGTCCCACTCGGCCGGATAGGGCCGGACTACTCCAGCCTCTTGGAGATCTTTACGACTGGCAAGGGCATTGAGTCGTTGCTCCAGCAGGCTCATTCTTTTAGTATGAGCCTTTTCCGGGTCTGGGTCGCTTCTTGCCTGCGACGAGGGCTTGGACACATCCGAGGTAGATCGTCGTGTCTCGTCGGAAGGTTCGGAGGGTGGGCTTCCACCCTTTCTACCTTTCCCCTTCGGCCTTCTAGGAGGAGATCTCGCTCTTTCTTCAAGCAATTTCTCAAGCATATGCTTGAGGGAGTCAATGGATCTCTGTTGAGAGGCGATTATATCCATCTGGCGCTTCTGCGTCTGTTCTAAACGCCTGGCCGTCTCCTCAGGAGTGTCTGCCATGTAGGCGGAAGCCTCCTTCTCGACGGAAGAGTTTGAAGCCTGCGACTCCACTACAGCGGAGTGAGAATCACCCATTCTAATGCCGCGGGCTAAGGCATCATAGTCAATTGGGGGAATAGCCCCCGTCCGGGTGCGAGTGTGTTGATACACCCCCTCCGGCTCAGAGTCTGATTCCTCTGAGTTGACCATTGGTTGTTTTCCCTTGCTTCTGCTAGTCATGTTTGCAGTAAGCTCCGGGTATTCAACATCTGAGAAGGTTCTCCTTCTGTGGGAGCGTCTTCTTTTGGCTGACGGGGGAATCAGGGTCAGCTGTCTGATTAAGGACTGCTGGTGCACGCCTGATCCATAATGGCATCCAGAGAGCATATGGATGAGCTGTTGACAGCAGCATGACGAAGTGGCTTGATTGGCACTTCTTTTCCTTGTCAAATAATCCCTCAAATCCGTGGGAGGGGGATTAAGGAGACTGGTCTCGCAATGTCGAAGACGGGGGACAGTCATGTGCTGTTCAGCCTGGACGCAGACTTCAGGGACGCGGCTCTCATAACGCGGTTGTATGACGCGCGCGCGAGTCTCGCGTTGCTGCCTGATGCGTTTGGGCAGAGTTGCTTGAGAGAGAGTGGGCTGCTGGGCCCCACGCCTATGAGTGCGTGCTTCCTGCGTTTGGAAAGACGCGGAGGTTTCACCCTGGCGTTTGATGAGTTGGTCCTCGGAGGACTCAACTTGAGGAGTATCGCGTTTGGGTCGCCAAACGCGGATCTCACGCACTGGACGAGGTGCGGGCAAGGCATCATATTGTACGCCGCGTCCACCCCCGGTCAGACAACCAACGGTTCCGACTTGGAGTTGACGCGCGCGTCTCCTCTGTCGACGCTCAGCATTCCGGTTGCGTCGTGGAGGAGGGGAAACCAACAACCTCCTGGTTTACAGAACCAGGAGTGTTCACCACACGGGTCTCCTGAGAGACGTTGACGCGGGTATTCTGCGCAACGCAGTTGATCGCAGCAGCAGTGGTGCCTGGGACCACGCGGGCCTTCTGGGAGGCATTGGCGCGTGTGTTCTGTGCGACGCGGTTGATCGCAACAGCAGTGCCTGAGGTCACGCGGGCCTTCGGGGAGGCGTTGGCGTGTGACCTTGTCTTGGCACAGCGGGCATCAGCACCCGGCAGAGCCTCAGATTGGGCTTCGGGTAGCTTTTCAGTTGAGACCCTGCGGCAGACGCGGGTCTTTGGGCTCTTGGAGCCAGAAGAGAGGAACTCTTCATACTTCGCCTGGTCGAACTCGACAACGAGCGTTTCGACCATCTTCCCCTTACGGAGAACATCATCCTGCGCCACAGCTTGTTCATCAGTGACAAACAGATTCCCCAGCGGAGTCGCCATCTCTTGTAGGTGCCCGGAAGGAGATTAGGGGAGAAGAATCGGGGTGTAAAATATTTCCTTGAATCAGTTGAAACAATTACAACCAGACTTTCCTTTCTTTCCGGTTACAAGGGAGGGAGGATGTTGAGTCTTGAATCCCCCCTTTGTTTAATGCTGGGTTCTTCGTGTGGCGGTGGAGAGTGAATCTTGTTCTCCGTTGACCGGATGACTGTTTGGACCGTCGGGGATCTTCTCTTCGGTCGGTAGAGAGAGTAACTCGGCTCTGTCTACCAAAACTCTAGAAGAGGAGCTAGGCAAAGAGCAGCTAGTACACAGTAAGCTTGCTGAAGAGTCTTCTCTCCTTCTCTGTTGGTGATGCCTTCGTCCGGTGATTGTGCGTGTATCTCTCTATGCGTGTGCGTCTGTGTTGATGCCAACAGGGCTATTTATAGAGGTCCCTGGGGATGAACGTGCCCCCCTGAAAACGCTCCACAATGAGGGGCCACTTCCCGCTACATGTGCGGTGACTGGCCCCTTATTTCGGGTAGTTGCAACTGAGACGCGGGTGTCGAGCCAACGCGTCCTGATGCCGAGACGCGGGCGTTGAGCCAACGCGTCCTGATGCCGAGACGCGGGTATCGAGCCAACGCGTCCTGATGCCGAGACGCGGGCGTTGAGCCAACGCGTCCTGATGCCGAGACGCGGGCGTTGAGCCAACGCGTCCTGATTCTGAGACGCGGGCGTTGAGCCAACGCGTCCTGATGCCGAGACGCGGGTATCGAGCCAACGCGTCCTGATGCTGAGACGCGGGCGTTGAGCCAACGCGTCCTGATGCCGAGACGCGGGCGTTGAGCCAACGCGTCCTGATTCTGAGACGCGGGCGTTGAGCCAACGCGTCCTGATGTCGAGACGCGGGTATCGAGACAACGCGTCCTGATGCTGAGACGCGGGTATCGAGCCAACGCGTCCTGATGCTGAGACGCGGGTATCGAGCCAACGCGTCTTGAGCTTGGATCTCTGCTTTTAAAGGCTTGTCTGTTTTTTTTAGACAGCCTACACACGATTGCCTACCAAGGTTCGAGTATGCATAGACTATCGCAAGTTGAACGCCACCACTAGAAAGATCATTTTCCTCTCCCATTTATCGACCAAATGCTGGAACGATTAGCCGGTCATGAGTATTACTGTTTCTTGGACGGTTATTCATGGTATAACCAAATCCCAATAGTCCCGAGGATCAAGAAAAGACAACGTTCACGTGCCCATTTGGGACATTTGCCTATCGTCGAATGCCTTTCAGCCTATGTAATGCCCCGCCACATTCCAACGTTGTATGTTAAGGCTTTTTTCTGATATGGTCGAGCGCTTCTTAGAGATTTTCATGGACGACTTCTCCGTCTATGGAAATTCATTTGACCAATGTCTCCATCACTTGGAGCTAGTGCTGAATAGATGCACCGAAAAGAACTTAACCCTCAATTGGGAAAAGTGCCACTTCATGGTGCAGCATAGGATTGTCCTAGGTCATGAGATATCTAGGGAAGGGATCAAAGTAGACAAGGCTAAGGTGGAGATCATAGCCAAACTTCCAATTCCACGATGCGTGAAGGACATTCGGTCTTTCTTAGGACACGCTGGGTTTTACCGTAGGTTCATTAAGGATTTTAGCAAAATTGCTAGACCCCTTACAAACCTTCTAGGTAAAGACGTGCCCTTCATCTTTGATGATAGGTGTAATAGTGCGTGGGAAAAGTTGAAAGTGGAACTTATCTCTGCACCTATCATCTCACCTCCGGACTGGCCCAAACCTTTTGAGATCATGTGCGATGCCTCGGATTTTGCGATAGGCGCTGTCCTAGGACAGCGTAAAGATAACAAGCAGCACGTGATCTATTATTCGAGTAGGACACTCAATGACGCCCAAATGAACTATACTACTACCGAGAAGGAATTCTTGGCAGTAGTGTTCGCTTTGGAGAAATTCCGCCCATACCTACTTGGGACCAAGACCACGATTTTCACCGACCATTCTGCACTTCGATACCTAATGCTAAAAAAGATGCGAAGGCCCGACTCATTCGTTGGATCCTTCTCCTTCAAGAATTTGATCTGGAAATTCGAGATAAAAAAGGTGTTGAAAATGTTGTTGCAGATCATCTCTCTCGTGTGCTAAACGCACCTTCTGACGAACTGCCCATCAATGACAATTTTCCCGATGAACAACTTCTAGCCATCTCTAAGGAACCATGGTTTGCCGACATAGTAAATTACTTACTCACAAATCAAACACCACCTAATTGGTCAAAACAGGATAGATACCGATTCTTGTCTCAAGTCAGATATTACATATGGGAAGATCCATACCTTTTCAAATATTGTAGCAACCAAATTATTAGGAGATGTGTCCCGGATGAGGAGACTAGAAGCGTTCTAGCCTTTTGTCATGAATTTGCTTGCGGTGGACACTTTGGTCCCCGCAAAACTGCCGAAAAGATCCTACAAAGTGGCTTTTATTAGCCAACTGTGTTCAAAGACGCATTCGAGTTTTGCAAAACTTGCACAGATGTCAAATGATAGGAAGAATTTCCAAACGAAATATGATGCCCCTAAATCCAATTCTAGAAGTAGAACTTTTCGATGTCTGGGGCATTGATTTTATGAGACCCTTCCCTAATTCGTTTGGGCACAATACATCTTGTTGGCCGTAGATTACGTATCAAAATGGGTTGAAGCCGTCCCTTGCAAGACAAATGACAACAAAGTTGTTGTCTAATTCTTGAAAGAAAACATCATCTCGCGCTTTGGAACCCCTCGTGCCATAATTAGTGACAATGGTACACATTTTTGCAATCGAACTTTTGAAGCTCTTATGTGAAAATACGCCATAACTCACAAGTTATGTACGCCCTACCATCCTCAAACTAGTGGACAGGTAGAAGTTTCCAATAGGCAAGTCAAGCTTATCTTGGAGAAAACTATGAATCAGAATAGGAAGGACTGGTCCACCAAATTGGTGGATGCCCTATGGGCATATAGGACTGCCTTTAAGACGATTCTAGGAATATCTCCCTACAGACTAGTATTTGGAAAGGCTTGCCACCTTCCTATTGAGTTAGAGCACCGGGCCTTATGGGCAATTAAGCAGCTGAATTTCGATCTAGAAAAGGCTGGTAAGCTTCGGAAATTGAAAATTTCTGAACTGGAAGAATTGAGAACGAAGCATATGACAATGCGAAAATTGCGAAGGATAGGGTTAAGGTTTTTCACGATAAGTTCATCACGAGAAAAACTTTTGTCCAAGGACAAAAAGTGTTACTCTATAACTCTAGACTTCATCTCTTCCCCGACAACGGCGCCAAAATTTTGATTGAAAATGAGAAATCGAAAAGAAAAGATTAAGAGTTAGAATTCTCAGTCTCAATGCTATCCGCTGCAGCAAGGGCCAAAGCGGGTCAATACACAGGGAAGGATGCGATGCAAGCTTTTCGGACGATTTCTCTGTCTCCTTGAAATAAGACAAAAGAGATATTAGATTTGAAATATATGATAAGAGAGAGATGCGATTTTATTGATCTTCTACCACAACCCATAGTGCAAGTTAAGGACATTGAATATCATCTTGAAACACATGAAATCGATCCTAGGTTATTAGAGAAGATGCAAGCAAGAGAAATAGATCTTAGAATCTTACTAGTTCGCACTCCTAAAAATCCAACAAGTGTTCATCCTAACTTCTAAGTACAGCATAAGAAAAGCTTTACCTTAAGTTACGCTGTCAAAGTACTTAAGCATGAAGTGTGAAGAATTATTTAAAGGTGTAAGCTAGATTAGAAAACTAGTCATCAATTTAATCTTCAAGCAATCTGTCTTAAACCTAGGGTTTCTAAAAATTGTTATCAATCCATTCAATTCCTAACTGCTCTAGGGTGTTTAAGAATTCAGCAAACCACACTTAGGAATTAGTTCATCATTTTTTTTATATTTTCAATGTTTTTATTTTTTTTATTTTGTTTAATAAGAAGAATTGCGAAATAAAGAAAAACAAAGCAAAGAGAAAGATCGCAAAGAAAAAAAATGAAATTAAAAGACAATAATTTAGATGGCAAAGAGGTAACCTTTATTCAAAAATATCTTCCAAATACAATGCTCCTTCTTCTCCACAATATGCTCAAAACGAAATTACAATTGCAGAAATTTTAAAGAGAAAGCTAAAGAAAACCCTAATCTCCTCGTCTCTGGATGGCCCTCTTTGTTGCGTCTGCAGGGGTATTTATAGGCTCTGGAGGAAGTAAAGTCCCGGTGAAACTCAGCCACGAAAACAGGTATCCAGTCTCATCCACTCTGCCACGGAAACGCGGCCAAATCCCTGGCCACGCGCTTTCGCGCGTGGCCTCCTCTGCTCCGTCCATCTGGGCCTATCCGTTTAGATCTGGCATCTCGACTCTTTAATTTGAAAGTTCGGGATAACTTGGGAAGCAAGTTACCCTAACTCCAAATCTCTTCCAAAACGAATTTCATCCTTGCACTCTATTTATCCTCACCCAGCAAGCATTTAGGTTGAATAGAAGTCTATCCCTTCCCTCTTTTTAGTATTTGCAACATTTGCACTTTGTAATTGCAATTTTGACATTTGGTAATTACACTTTTGCACTTGGGCTTGGACATGGGCTTGGACATGGGCTTTGACGTGGGCTTTTAGGCTTCATTTAGGCTTTTATTCTTTATTTAAATAAACACTCAAGGCCTGCACACATTAAATAACAAAATATTAGTAATAGTGCATGATTATATGAATAAATATGAAAATGTGATAGTAAATGTAATGACAATTATGCATTTTTTACTACCTATCACACCCCCACACTTATCTTTTTGCTCGTCCTCGAGTAAAAATCAAAAAGAAAAAGAAAAACTAATCTAGCTAACTCACTTTCGTAGGAATCACGGTTGCACTTAGTACGTGCAACAAGCCGTTAAACCCCTAGGTTACCCTAGAGGACGAGTGTTGTCTCGTGAGGGTTTTCAGCGGATTACACCCACAAATCCATAAAAAGGAAAATATTTGAAATATGTTTGAAGAGACTAAGTAGTCTATAAGTTTAGGATTATCATTTTTATTCATTCTTAAACTTAGTCTTTATAAAGTAAATTGTTATCCATTTTAGGTAAGGATCAAAATTGAATTTTTGTATAGTCTTTTTCGTTACCAAAAGTCATATGCTCCCTTGTGAATCTAGGAATTCCTTAACTTGGACTCTCATGTCTCTTTATTATTATTATGATTATTTTTTTCTTTTTTTTTAATATGTATAACTCATCTAATTTTCTTTCGTGTAAGTATCAAGGCTTCTTGAGGCCCTCATACCTAACTAATTGACTATTAGATGTGTTATACATATATAATATTTCTTAGTTTTCTTAGGCTTTCTAATCCACCCATGTAGCGAACTTAAAGTCGGTGACTCCCAAACTGGTTGGTTTTAGGGCACCGGGTGAGAAAACACCCCTCGGACTCAAATTCGAGTGAACTAGGCCACAAAACTAAGGACGCTTATTTATAAACTCACCTTTAGGCGTGAATACTTATGCTTCTTGAGGCACATGTATCCAGCTTAATTAGTGATTTTTTTTTTTTAGTTTTTTTTATGAGGCACAAGGGTCTTTGTCTTAGAATCCTAGATATACATTAGGTATGCACATTTCATTAAGGTAAAAATCAAGACTAATTACTTATTCAATTTCTCCTCCTATACCTAAAAATTCAACAATTTATTTATTTTGACCAAGTTTTTAGAAATCCTAATCATGATTTTCCTAATTCTTAAGACTAACTTAGATTTCTTTCAAAAGATAAGTCAAAATATTCTCCTTTTTATAATTTTTTTTTTGAGATTAGAACAAATAAAGAAAATTTTTTTTATTTTTATATATATATATATATAAATGCATAATTGTCATTATATTTACTATCACATTTTCATATTTATTCCTATAATCATGCACTATTACTAATATTTTGTTATTTAATGTGTGCAGGCCTTGAGTGTTTATTTAAATAAAGAATAAAAGCCTAAATGAAGCCCAAAAGCCCATGTCCAAGCCCATGTCCAAGCCCAAGTGCAAAAGTGCAATTACCAAATGTCAAAATTGCAATTACAAAGTGCAAATGTTGCAAATACTAAAAAGAGGGAAGGGATAGACTTCTATTCAACCCTAAATGCTTGCTGGGTGAGGATAAATAGAGTGCAAGGATGAAATTCGTTTTGGAAGAGATTTGGAGTTAGGGTAACTTGCTTCCCAAGTTATCCCGAACTTTCAAATTAAAGAGTCGAGATGCCAGATCTAAACGGATAGGCCCAGATGGACGGACCAGAGGAGGCCACGCGCGAAAGCGCGTGGCCAGGGATAAGACTTTGGCCGGCAGAGTGGATGAGGCTGGATACCTGTTTTCGTGGCTGAGTTTCACCGGGACTCTACTTCCTCCAGAGCCTATAAATAGGCCTGCAGACGCAACAGAGAGGGCCATCCAGAGACGAGGAGATTAGGGTTTTCTTTAGCTCTCTCTTTAAAATTTCTGCAATTGTAATTTCGTTTTGAGCATATTGTGGAGAAAAAGGAGCATTGTATTTCGAAGATATTTTTGAATAAAGGTTACCTCTTTGCCATCTAAATTATTGTCTTTTAATTTCGTTTTTTTTTTCTTTGCGATCTTTCTCTTTGCTTTGTTTTTCTTTATTTCGCAATTCTTCTTATTAAACAAAATAAAAAAAATAAAAACATTGAAAATATAAAAAAAAATAATGAACTAATTCCTAAGTGTGGTTTGCTGAATCCTTAAACAACCCTATAGCAGTTAGGAATTGAATGGATTGATAACAATTTTTAGAAACCCTAGGTTTAAGACAGATTGCTTGAAGATTAAATTGATGACTAGTTTTCTAATCTAGGTTACACCTTTAAATTATTCTTCACACTTCATGCTTAAGTACTTTGACAGCGTAACTTTAAGGTAAAACTTTTCTTATGCTGTACTTAGAAGTTAGGATGACACTTGTTGGATTTTTAGGAGTGTGAACTAGTAAGATTCTAAGATCTATTTCTCTTGCTTGCATCTTCTCTAATAAACCTAGAATCGATTTCATGTGTTTCAAGATGATATTCAATGTCCTTAACTTGCACTATGGGTTGTGGTAGAAGATCAGTAAAACCGCATCTCTCTCTTATCATATATTTCAAATCTAATCTCTCTTTTGTCTTATTTCAAGGAGACAGAGAAATCGTCCGAAAAGCTTGCATCGCATCCTTCCCTGTGGATCGACCCGCTATGGCCCTTGCTGCAGCGGATAGCATTGAGACTGAGAATTCTAACTCTTAATCTTTTTCTTTTCAATTTCTCATTTTCAATCAGATGGTTACTCGACGAAGGAAATTGAGATCAATAATGCAACCAACCATAAGCGTTGTGATGCCTATCTGGTGAAATAAAGTCAATGATATGATGTAAAATTATCCCTGATCCTAGTAACTGCAACTTATCTTGAGCAAGGGACTACTAACACTTTCAGAGACAGGTGTAGTTAACTAAAGGACGTATATTTTTGACTTTGCAAGTAACTGATTCATGAACACCATGAAATACCTACCATGGTTCAAAGTCGCGGTCTCGGCTGTCGACTCGCCCGGCACCGAGACGGATCGGTCTCGGCGACTCGGATCAGACTCGGACGATACGCGCAAAACGTTACATAGAAAACTCAAAAACATTATGAAAAAATCTTGACAAATCATAAAAAAAAATGTAGACATCAAATTCATGTATCACACATGTCCAAACAAATTTGTTTTGAGGGGTAATTGGAGAAATATGATGACTTGGGAGTAAATTCAGAAATATAAAAGATTTGAGGGGGTAAATATAAAAAACTCAAAAATTAAAAAAAAACAAAAAAAGGATAAAGGAGACAGATCGGGTAAGATCACCCGATCTCTTCCACCATCTGGCTCTATGTCCCTCTCTCTTGTCTCTCTCCCTCTCCCTTCTCTCTCTACTCTCTCTCGTCTCCCTCTCCCTCGTCTCTCCTCTCCCTCTCCCTCGTCTCCCTCTTTCTTTCGTCTCCCCTCTCCTCTCTCTCTCAAGGCGGTGACAGGCGGACATGTGGCGAAGGCGGGGGAGCCCTCAATCCCAGGTAAGTTAAGGTTTTTTAATTAAATCGGCCTTGACTCAGAGCTGACTCGGCCGAGTCAGTTCGAGTCGTATCGTGACTTGGCCGATTCAGCCGAGTCAACTCTGAGCCAAGACCGATTCGGTCATTTCTGAGTGGATCCTTCGAATCGGGTCTCGGACTCGTCTCGACGGGTGCCGAGACGGATACGACTCGGCCGAGTCTTCGAACCGTGATACCTACAACTAGGCTGGGAACTGTGAAGGAAAATGTAACAGTTAGCAAGCTCCCTCACATGGCAAGCAAATTAACGACACTGGTGTCTGTACAACAATACAACTGCCAAAGCTACAAACTTGGCAGACTTAAATCCCACTTAACATGCCAGGTATATGACTAACAGTCAAGATGCTTGTGGAAGGATCCCACCCAAAGGCTTGCTACAGATGCTCCCAATCAGAGAAGATCTGGGAAGAAGCTTTCATTCTCTTATTGTGATTGGCTGGACTGCGAAAATGATATTTTGTTTACTCGAACGTACATGATCATAATGGATCCATGACAAAATACTCTGTGAAATTGTCACAGGATTATACTGCCACTTTTGGACAACGCGTTAGGCAACCGTCTATTTGACAAAGCGATCACAGTAGAAACTGCAAACCACAGTCAAAGGGGTTGCGCTATATATGTAGACCCTAAAGATACATCTATTTGGTTGCAAGGAAGTGAGCGTAAGTAAGGAAATAGGGAAGTATAATTGCTCACTTCCCTATCTATCCAAACACCGGAAAAGGAAATAAGAAAACCTCTTTTCCTTTTATCTTTTCTCTTTTACACAACCATTTCCTCACTTCTAGAGTGCTACAGTTAATTTTTGGTCATGTTAATCACATTTGTAATAAATTGTAGCACAAAACATTTAATTTTTTGACCATGTAAATCTCACTTGCATTCTAATTATAGTCTATTTTTTATTTTTCTAATTAATTTTTATTTTAATATTATTTTACGGTCAACTTTGTGGTCAACTTTTCCACTTCCACTTTCACATTATCATCCAAACACCGAAAAAAACAAAATATTTTTCAAACCACACTTCCAACAACATCCAAACATCGAAAAACTTACTAACAAATTCCCAAGTTCCAAAGGGAATTATTTCTACTTCCTCAATTCCTCACTTCCTCACTTTCACCCTTAACCAAACAGGCCCTAAGCTAAGAGTAGCTTGGTTGGTTAGAGAGAGAACAGATAGGGAACAAGGGGGAGACTGAGAGGTTGGCACAAGGAATGTAAAATTAGGAATTAGGAATTGCCTCCCTAGAAACAGAAGGGAATGGGATTTATTACCTTTGCCCTCACATAACAACAATGCTAAAGACTAAATTGTTTTTTGTGTGTGCGCGCGCGCACGTGTGCACGTGTGTTCCTTGGTGTTTGCATGCATGTATGTACGTTTGTATGTATGCATCTATACTATAATTAAAGAGTTCATACACAGTCCTCAATATTTTTATTTTACTTGTTAGACGCGCATAAACTTTAGAAAGAAAACTTGCCAACATCATCTTTGAAAGAAACTTGGAGAGTACAACTCTAATTTTACCACTTTAACTTTAAATGAACATTGCTACTCCATGAAGGACAACTAAGCGAGCAGAAAATTTAACCATGTAAAATAAACTAAACAACGATAAGAAAAAAGCTTTATCTAGTTTTGGGGGGTTAGATGCATTAAGACAAACTAAATAATAAAAGCCATAAATACAGTTATACTCCAAGCAAGTTTGTTCTGGATGAGGCTATTGAGATGTACTACCCAAGATGCTTCACAAACAACACCCTGAGCCACATAAAATCGTGTAAAATGATGTTACATAAGTATGTTAATTATTCCCACAAACTAGTCAAAAGATTATTAGATATGATTTTAGCACTTTCTAGATAAATCACAACCTATAGAAACAGACCCCTCAAAAGATGGTTTTAATCTAAATCTGATTATAAATATACTACTAGACAATTACTACAACTCGAGTTTATTAGAAAGAAACTAGAATTAAGTCAACGTTTATTAAATGCAGGAAACCAGAACATAAAAAGATAGCAAAAAAGATAGTTTTGATCTAATGCTGATTATAACATACTACTAGACAATTACTACAACTCAACTTTATTAAAAAGAAACCAGAATTAAGTCAAAACATTTATAAAATGCAAGAAACCAGAACGCAAAAAGATAGCAACTAAAAGATATATGCTTCCGAATCTGCATGAAGAAAATACAGACAATATAAAAGGTAAGGCATTTGTTGAATTAGTTGCAAACTTCTCAACATAGAGAATGAGATGCAAATTGTTACATTTTCTATGCAAGTTGCATCACTGTATAATAGTGCAAGGGTACTGCATAGCCTTATAGATTCTTTAAAGGTCATCACTTCTCCTTGAGTGAAATTAACAAATAAGTTGGCAGAGTCTCATGAAATATATTTACTAGAGATAAGGTGACAGAAAAGAAGCAATAGAGTATTCAATAAAGGTTCAACATGTCTGAGTGCTTCATGAAAGTTATTTACTAGAGAAAAGGTGAGAGAAAAAAAGCAATAGAGTAGTCTATAAAGTGCTTGTGTGTTCGCGCGTGTAGAATAACTAATGAGAAGCAAATTTGTAAGAAGAAAAGAAAGCTCTACATAAACTCTCACTTCGGTGAACTTAGCGACCATATAGTTCGAAAGGGATAGTAACATCGAACTCGAGCTTTTTTTTGCTCCTATGTTAATACAACATAAACATAAGAATAATGTTAGATTTTTAAGATCTAATGTACTGTACCCAATATATTGTTGCATGGTTAACCATCAGTATTTAGTTCATCTCGGTTAAGTACCTCTACACAGATTCAGGTACAAATTTTCCTGTCCCAAAGAATGATAAATTATTGTTAAAAAAAACTAAGGCATAGGATTTCAACTGAAGCACAACTCAAACAGTTAAGGGTAGTAGTAAACTACTTTAAGGGGGATTACACCATGAAAGTAACCACAATACATACGGCATCCTCTATCTTGAAGGCACAGTGCACTTCAACAAATGGCAAAAGGAAATATAGAGAAAATAATCTGAAAACATTTGCAGCATAGCATCCAAGACAAAAGAAGATAGCATGAGACCAGAAAAGACAATGTAACTAGAGCTAATGATCAATTAATCTGTGCAGCATAGCATTCAATTATGTCATGGAAGAGAAAGTACCTGTCAGTGGTTCTTATCTCTCAATTTCTGCTCCATACAACCTTAAGCTGAAAGATGTATATACTGAGTCTGCCTAATCTCAAAGATGAGAACTGTAATCTGTATCTCTAATGCATTGAATGGCAGAAAAACTCTTACAAGGATTAACTTATACCTCAGACAGTAAACTTGCACTAGTCCATGCCCGATGACGTTCCTTCTGAGAGTATTTGTGACAAGGTAAAAAGAATGACAAAAACCCAAAAACAGTATGGAAATCATGCTAGTTGAACACATTGGTATAACCTTTATCCACCAATGAAGAGTTAGAAACATGAGCAAAACAGAGAAAGAAGATTATTTGACTGGTGTAAGGCATGCTTCCATCACTATGAACGTTCCTCAAGAAAGAGGGACAGAAATTACAATTCTAAAACTATATATTGAAAATCTCTTTCACAAGGAATACAGTATGCCAAGATGGCTATTTCAGGTATATGAAGCAATTCCATTCAATTCTCATGCTTTCACAGCAAAATTCAGTAATCGTATCATCTATGCACAATGAGATGGCCACGGCTTGTTCAACACTCAGGAGCTCTGCTATATTCTTCCTTTTCAGGGCATTGCTTCTTCTTGCTACTTATTATTCTATCGCAAATGATGCTGAGCAAAACCATTCTCTGCAAAAATGACATTACTCAATATCTGTCAACTCAGAAGAGGAAAATTTCTCCACTTCTTCAAGGGCATGGCCATTCCTATTCAACACTTCTATGCTCGATGATCTACAAGTGAAATAAAATACCGCGCTCATCATAGAATCAACAAGCACCACGAATGAATACATAATCACCAGCAGCGGTCCCTCCCATATCCTCGAAGACCCGTCTCCATAGCTCAATGTCTTCACCCTATGCTCAAACAACCCCTCCACAAAAGCCATCCCAATCGTTGACCCGAGAAATATCAGCAACCCCGCCTGTGTCTGCCCCTTCACCAACGAAATTGACCTCAAAATAGCTCGCGGCCCCGAGACATCCTCAAGAACTGAGATTACGCTTGCAAGATTACAGACAATTATCGTATGTGCATAAACCATCGAAAATACCAACACCACAAGCAATGCCAGGTAAACTACAATCTCCGGCGGGTACCCCAACATGGTCAATGAATTGCAAACCATTATAAGTATTACAAGGAAAAGACCAAAACAACCACAAATTGCCCCGCAAACCCAGAGATAAGTGAACACAAGCCTCCGCCAAACGCGGCGGACTAGAGTGAAGAACTCGGCAGCGACAATCTTCTTGCCGGCGTAAGTGCAGGCAACGGAATAAGCTATCGAGGATCGGGCAGTGAGAAGGAACGTGAGGAGCAGAGGAAAGCAGAATGTGGACGAAAGCAGTGTGCCCGCTAAATGGTGGCACATCTGTTTGATGAAATGCGTCAATGGGAGGCCGCTAATTGTCGCCAAGAGAATCAAACGGCGAGAAAGGGCGGCGACCGTGGATCGATCTATGAGCTCATTGGACAAGAGGGCGGCCGACACGGGGCAGATTAAGAGGGCGAGGATCGTCATGAAGGACGAAGGGGAGGCTCTGAGATTCTGACGGTCTCGCGCAAGATCTCGAGGGCGTTCATGGGGGAGATTTGGCCGACGAGGGTGAAGGGGAGGTCCTGGGTGGCGATTTGGGGATGACCCATGTCGCAAGATTGGGTTTTGAGTGGGTGGGGATGGTAGTTTATGGGTTTAGAGAGATGGGCATGCTTTCAATCTCTCATTGTGGTTGTTCAATGTTCATGGTTTAAATTTTGAGAAATTGGGGGACAAAGGAGCCAGCTTGAAACGAAACTAGGACGAGTGACGGAAGGAGAAAGAGATCTAAAAGGAGATGTTACCTTCATCTTGAATCCATGGGGGAGGTCACGTGAACAGAGAGGGGAGAGAGAGGTGGGATCTGAGAGACAGAGGAGAGAGAATAGCGTGATGTTGAGGGAAAGGGGAGGTGTAGACTGAGCTGGGAGAGCTTGTGGGACAGTCCCGCAACTCCGCAAGTGACGCAAATTAAATGAATTGTTAATTAACAATAATAATTATAATAGGAAACTAAGATTGAAAGGGTATGGTCCAAAAAAACTGATTTGATTTTTAATTTTCAAACGATGGAGGTTTTTTTCCCTCTGAATTGTGGATTTCCTATTTGCTCAACAGAATATGTATGGTTATGGATTTCTAATTTGAGATGTTAGGTATGGTTTTCAGTTTTTTTTTAACCTGTTTGGTTAAGGGTGGAGTGAGAAAGTGAAGAAGTGGTAACAGTTCTCTTTAGAACTTGAGAATTGGTTAGTAAGTTTTCTATTGTTTAGATGTTGTTGGGAAGTGTGATTTGGAAAATATTATGTCTTTTCCGGTGTTTGGATGATAATGTGGAAATGGAAGTAAAAAAATTGATCACAAAGTTGACCGCAAAATGATATTAAAATAAAAATTAATTAAGAACAATAAAAAATAAACTGTAATTAGGATGCAAGTGAGATTTACATGACAAAAAATTAACTGTTTTATGCTACAACTTATTACAAATGAGATTTACATGATCACAAAATTAACTGTAGCACTCTGAAAATAAGAAAATGTTTTGTGTAAAAGAGAAAAGAGAAAAAGAAAAGAGGTTTCTTATTTTCCTTTTCCAATATTTGGATAGATAGGAAAGTGAGTAATTATACTTCCTTATAACAACCAAACACGCGATGAGCCCTACTACTTTTGCTTACATCATGTGGTAATTATTAATGAATCATCTATATATGAGGTTTTTTTTAAATAGCCTTTCTTTCTCTTGCCGTAAGCTTATGGATTGCACCTCTAACGATTAGAATATCTACCGTCATACATGTTTTATATTAGTTGCATCAATTTTTCTCAATCAACAATATTGTGTACTCTTTTGAATTGATTTCATGTCAGCTCAAATAAGTTGTACTTAACAAGATTCTCGTTATTTTACAAGAGAACTAGAAGAAAACGCTAAGTTTGTGTCGACGAATGAAATTCCTACCAAATGTTAAACGATAGCCTGAACAAAAAAAAAAAAAACAAAAAAAAAAGTCACAAATTAATGCCTAATGATTACCAGACGGTTGAGGAAAACATTGGGCTTTTTTTTTTCTGGAGCCAAACGAAGAGCGTTGATGGGAAATTTTGCATATTCAAACCATCTGAGCTCAAGCCTCCCAAGTCCTAATAGTTCTATTGTAGTAAGTTAACCAACTGTGGTCTGAGATAACTATAAAGATGAGTAGAGCCAAAGTGATTAAAAAAAGAAATGAAATCGGAAAGAAGAAAAACAATTGGAAAAGGAAAATCACACAGTTCTTTTCTTTCATTGTCTCTACTTTAAAGAGGGAGAATTTCCAGTCTCTGAAAATGATGGCATTTGGAAGTTTCAGGTAGCTGTAGAAACTCCCAGTTTCTTGACTTTCCCTCACAAATAGGAGGAATTAGAATTAGACAAAAGTCTAATTTATCGTTGTCATTGAACACAATAGAAATCCCCCCCTGGGTGTTTCCTTTGCTAAGAAAAATACAACTAGCAATTTAAGCAAAACGAGCATATTAGTGTCCTACATATGGGCACGTTTGGTTGCAAGGAAGTGGGCGGAAGTAAGGAAATGGGGAAGTATAATTGCTCACTTCCCTATCTATCTAAACACTGGAAAAAAAAAATAAGAAAATTCCTTTTCCTTTTCTCTTTTACACAACCATTTTCCCACTTTCAGAGTCCTACAGTTAATTTTGTGGTCATGTAAATCTCATTTGTAATAATTTGTAGCACAAAATAGTTAATTTTTTATCATGTATATTTCACTTGCATTCTAATTACAGCCTATTTTTTTATTTTTCTTAAATAATTTTATTTTAATATTATTTTGCGGTCAACTTTGTAGTCAACTTTTTCACTTTCACATTATCATCCAAATACCGAAAAAGACATAACACTTTCCAAACGACACTTCCCAACAGCATCCAAATACCGAAAAACTTACTAACCAATTCCCAAGTTCCAAAGGGAACTATTACCACTTTCTCACTTCCTCACTTCCACCCTTAACCAAACAGGCAATACGAAGATTGAGTGTGACCCCTCACAAATTTATATACCAAACCATAAAAAAAAGGGAAGATGTTCAAGTCTCCCCAAGACCTGGTCTCTCAAAAAAATGTCAAGATCTCAAACCCTAGACAGGGAAAGATCAACTTGTCCTCACCGACTTGGTATCGTTAAGATGTATCTGAGATTATCGACTTTTTAATACCAAATTATCAACTGGTCAGAGTCTGATGGCTTGGTTGCATTACAAGGTACAGATGAAGACTAAGTTATGGCATAATATATTGACTTGCAATGGTTGACTTGACAGGGTAGAAAGCAATCACCACAGTGGAACATAAATTTCACTTGTTGTATCATATGTAGTATCAATTGAAACTCGGCATATAAGTCTGGACGCGAAATACAAAATGTGGATTTGTAGATAACTTAGAATTAATGTATTGGATGTATATGGAAGGCTATATAGAACAACATTTATCCATCATACACAACAAGTCTTTTAAGCGGTAACAGAACACCCAGCCAATGCTTCCAATATCCAGCACGATGAAATGGTCGTATTAGGTCAAGAGAAAGTCTTGTAATTCAAAAGCTTGGTACCTTCAGAAGTTTGTTCTCAGCAAGCTGCGGGAGTTACTATCTCCAGCACCAGCAAAATCGCGGGCAGGGAAGCAACCTGGGAGCTGTTTTGCTGCTGCAGAGGGAAGCAGAGCCCCCAATCTACCTTGTCCATCACACATCACTCTGCTGGTAACTGAAGCAATTCCCTGATACCTTCGCACACCTGCAAATAATTTTTTGCTCATGTGATTATGATTGAGAAACATGACTGACAAGAGTAGCAATCCAATTATAACAACAATTACAAATGTAGAAAACAAGGAAACTGCAATAAACACACTAGTCGGTATCTGTGGCTGTACATAACCAGCTTGACATGATCAATAAAAGCGTGAAGCACCAAGACATACTCAAGCGAAAATTTTGTACATTGCGGTCATATAAATTGCATCTCTTTGAAACCCCTGTAATTTCCAAATGCCTGGAAAACCTCAAATATGTTATCCTGTTTAAACCCAGTAGATCAGTAAACCACATGATGACGCACATTCCACACTGCATGCTATCTCAAATCCCATTGTTGCCCTCCTTGAATCTCACAAGACCCCAACATTTAGGTCCTAAAAGCAGAAGCAAGGAAGGTAAGTTCAGGTAAGCCGCCACCGGAGGGAAGGGTCTCAATGCCATTATGGAGAAGTGTGACTATAATGGGGATAGAGAAAAGATCGCAAGTGAAATGTGTTTCGTGGGACTCTTGGGGAAGGAGAGGTTTATATAACTTCCTGGGGGAAATTCCATTGTGTGGTGTGGGTGGTGGGGGGGGGGGGGGGGGGGGGGGGGGGGGGGATTGATACTAAGCCATAGCTGATAATATTCAACTAAAACTTTCTACAAGCCCAAGGGATGAAAAATAATTTAAAATTTTCATTGATATGTATTATGTGTACTTATTTATAGAACCTTCATGCTGTTTATGTAACTTCTTCCTGTAGAGTTTTTACCTACTTTTAATCCACATATGAAGCCTTTACATTTAGTTCTAGAACTTCCAGCATTGTTCTATAGATATTACCTTGAACACAAAACTTACTAACTTGAATATAGAACTTTATCACTTGCTTCATTAAAGTAGTAGTGATGTGATACCAACCTAGATCGCAATCACCTTCAAATTGTAACCAAAATTTGAAATTGACAGGATAAGATTTTGGGTTTCCATCCCTTACGCGGGCTTCTTACCTAAAATTCGAGAGCAGATAAATTCAAAAATTAAACCAGATAATTTGAGAAAATTTAATCATTCAGTAAATCCAATAGAATAGTCTAGGGGGGCTTATATAGGCTTTACAAAAGAGGACTACTGGGAAATAACCGATGTGGTACTAAACGCTCACAAAAGAACACCTATTACAGAAAATAAAGTTAAAACGAAAAACATCTACTACAAATAAATCTGAAAACAAATCCAATCTAAAGCCAAAGAACTGCAGTGCGTCGCTTCCTGAAGTATGCTCGATCGAATCTGCCCCTGCGCGGCGTGATGTCCTCATCAATGCCCCCCGGGCGGAAAGGACTTGACCCCGTTAAGTGTGGGGGACAGAACTGTTGTTGGCTCTGATAGCACTCCAGTCGATCGGGATCAAGATGCTGGAGGTCTTCCTCGGTAATCCAAGAATTTTCTGAATCAGGTTTTTATGTCCACTTAATAAGATAGCGTCGCGTCCCTCCGTCTCTAGTAGAGACAATTTGATCATCCAAGATAGAATCTATATTTTCTATTGCATAGAACAGTTTAAGGGGAAGTGGAGGTAATTGGGGGCTCTCAGAAAGGTCTTGGCTTGGCTCATCCACGAATGGGTTAGAAGGGGTATCAAAGATACCTCTATATGGAACCAAGTTCTCAACATTAAAAGTGCAACTCATGCCAAAGTCTGGTGGGAGATCCGCCACATAAGTATTTGAATTGATTTTCTTGAGAATCTTGAAGGGCACTGCGCTTCGCGCGTGTAATTTCTTCACGGTTCCTGGTGGAAACTGCTCGAGTCTCATGCGGACCATTACATAATCTCCGACATTAAAAGTTCTTAATCGGCGATGTAGATCTGCATAAGCTTATAATCAGTATTATTTTTCATTATCTTTTCCCTGATCTCCTCATGTAATGCACGTATATGAGATGCAAATGCTGATGCAGAGTGATACCCTAGAATGTGATGAGCCATGGGAATTAAGTCAACTAGTTGCCTGGGTTTAAAACCATTTACTATTTCAAAAGAACTAAGACATGTAGTCCTATTGACAGATCCATTATAGGCAAATTCAGCCATAGCCAAAATGAGATCCCAAGTTTTCAAATTTTCTCCAACTAGACACCTAAGGAGATTTCCTAGTGTCCTGTTTACTACTTCGGTTTGGCCATCTGTCTGTGGATGAAAGGCTGTTGAGAATTTCAGTTTGGTGCCCATCTAGTGCCTATGTTTTTCAGAAGTAGCTAACAAACTTAACGTCCCTATCGGACACCATGGTCTTAGGTACCCCATGCAACTTGACACATTATCAAAGAACAAGATAGCTACTCGAGACGCATCTGAGGTCTTGAAACACGGGATAAAGTGAGCCATTTTCGAGAATCGATCAACTGCTACTAGGATAGAGTCGTGCTTTTTCTGAGTTTTTAGCAACCCTAATATGAAATCTAAGCTCACGTCTTGCCAAGGGCAATTAGGTACCGGAAGAGGAGTGTAAGGTCCGGCGACTTGCTTTTCTTGTTTGGCCAGTTGGCACGTGCGACATTGGCTAACTATCTTAGCAGCATCTCTTTTCAAACTCGGTCAGTAGAATAGGTGTTCAACGACCTCAATTGTCTTGTTCTGACCGAAATGTCCCGCCAGACCCCCAGCATGTACTTCCCAAGAGAGAAAATCCCAGAGGAACGTACAGGGAATACATAGCTTACGGAATCTGAAATAACCGTCTTGTAGGAGAAACCGTACATCTTACGAACAGGGCCATCTCGTAACGTGATAAATTTTTTCAAAGTCGGGACATGAGTCATACTCCTCTCTTAACCTCTCGAAACCAATCACTTCTGTGCTCATAGTTACCAAAGTCGTGACACGTCGGCTTAGCGCATCAGCGACCTTATTCTCGATGCCTGCTTTGTGTTTGAGAACAAATGTCTAATTCTGCAGGAACTCCACCCATTTATTGTGTCTCGCATTCAGTCTCTTCTGAGAGTTGAGATACCTTAGCGCTTTATGATCTGAATACAGCACAAATTCCTGCGGTAATAGATAATGTCTCTAGTAGCGCAAAGCCTGTATAACCGCATAAAATTTCTTGTCATATATGGAGTATCATTGTCAGGCATCATTTAGTTTTTCACTGAAATAAGCAACATGGTGGCTTTCTTGACTCAGTACACCACCTATTGCCAGTCCTGATGCGTCACAAGTTACTTCAAAAGCTTTCGAAAAGTTAGGGAGACGCATTACGGGAGCTTCCGTCATTATCCTCTTAATTTCAGTGAAAGCCTTGGAGGCAGCAGGACTGCAGGAGTCCACTGGAACCCCTCGCTCTTTAAACATTCAGTTATAGGTGCCATAATAGCACTAAAATTCTTTATGAACTGACGGTAGAAAGTGGCTAACCCGTGAAAGCTTCTGACTTCCCTAATCGTTCGGGGCTGTGGCCACTCGGTTAATGCCTTCACCTTTTTAGGGTCCGCAGAAACCCCCTCGGATGACACCACAAACCCTAGGAAGATAACTATGTCTATACAGAAGTACACTTTTT
Source organism: Agave tequilana (assembly GCA_038442645.1). NCBI lineage: Eukaryota > Viridiplantae > Streptophyta > Magnoliopsida > Asparagales > Asparagaceae > Agave > Agave tequilana. The sequence goes on along the minus strand of JAVJIF010019290.1, from coordinate 35,196 downwards.
TAGATTGGCATAAAGCTTCTCGGTCTGGAGTGTGCATAGGACCTACCTCAGATGTCCCACATGTTGCTTCTGTGTTTGGCTGTAGATCAATATATCATCAAAATATACCACTACGAATTTATCGATAAACGATCGAAACAATTGAATCATCACTCTCATGAAGGTGCTAGGAGCATTGGACAGTCCAAAGGGCATAACCAATCATTCATATAACCCGTCTTTAGTTTTAAATGCGGTTTTTCATTCATCCCCTGGTCGGATTCTAATTTGATGGTACCCGCTTTTCAGATCAATTTTGGAGAAGACTGTGGCACCTGATATCAGATCTAGTATATCATCAAGACGGAGAATGGGAAAACAGTACTTGACGGTAATCCTATTGATTGCACGGCTATCCACACACATACGCCATGTACCATCCTTCTTTGGCGCCAAGAGTGCGGGTACCGCACATGGACTCAAGCTCTCTTTGATGAACCCCTTGTCGAGTAACTCTTCTACCTGCCGTTGTAACTCCGCATGTTCAGTGGGGTTCATTCTATAGTGGCGCAGATTCGGTAAATTTGCTCCTGGGACCAAGTCGATAGCATGTTGAATGTCTCGCATAGGGGGCAACTCACCTGGAAGATCTTATGGGAGGGCTTAGGAAAACTCCTCCAGAATTGGTTTAATGTGTTCAGGAATCTGCTCCTCGATATTCCGATCAGCCTCTCGAGCCACGAGTGCATAACAAGTAGAACCCTCATGCAAGGTCTTTTCAATTTGATCGTGACTAATCAAATTCATTTCCATCTTACCTTTGCCCTTATCACCCTTTTTTTCAGGATTCAAGACATCCACTTTGTCTTTTCCTTTGTCAACCCCTTTTTCTCGGGTTTACGGTTTCGGTTGGTTCGGCTTACTTTTCACCCTTTTTCCATTATAGACGAACGAACATTAGTTGGTACGTCCATATATGGTCACATCTAAGTCGAATAACCATGATCGACCCAAAATGATATGACCAACATCCATGGGGAGTATGTCACACCACACATTATCTGTGTATGTGGCAAATTGGATGAAAATTTGACACCTCTCATGAACATCTATGGATGTAGCGTCGATCCATGTGACCTTGTAGGGGTTTGGATGCTTCACCGGTCTCATCCCCAAGGTGGTGACTAACTTTGACGCAACAGCGTTGATGCAACTGCAACTATCCACTATTACCTTGCAGTTCTTGCTGTCAATTTTTGTGCAAGTTTGAAATATGACAGTCCTCTAGTCGTTGAGTGGTTCGGGTTGGGTTAAAGTGCACCTAATCACTCCTAATTTGGTGCGACCTACACTAGGAGGTGGGCTTGTCATTTCCACAGTTCTGATGCACCCATTGAATTCATACTCTTCGACAGAGGCATCCGAATCATCATCTTATTGGTGCACAACCACTTCTCCATTATCCTCTCCTTCTATATCTTCAATGGGAATTTCTACAAAGAGGGTTTTAGTTTGACTCAGGCACTGGCTGGCAAGGTGACCATACCCTTGACACCTGTAGCACTGGATTCTTGGGTTGACTTTTCCTGGTTCACTAATCGTTCTTCTTTCGGATGTGATGGGCTTTGCACCAGAAGGACCTGCTGGTTTGACGCTAGATGAACTGGAGTCAGATTTACTTGGGGTAGGAAGAGTTCGGTCAAAGCTTGGCTGGCTAGTGGTGGCGGTTTTAGAGTTATCCCTAAAGTTAGCTCGGTTAAAATAGGATCCTTTAGACTCGTTTAACTTGATGACTAGCTGATATGCCTGTTCTAGAGTCTTGATGCCTCGAGCAATGAGCACTCGGCGATAATCATCCCTAAGACCGGACCTGAACCTAGATAAGGTCTTTTCGGAAGATTCTAACTCGATAGCTCCACACCGATTCAAATATTCATAAAATTTAGCAATGTAATCAGTGACTAATTTGTTCCCCTGAGCCCATCGATTCCATTTGTCTAATAATTGTTGACTGAATGACGGTGGAACATACTTCAACATAAGCTTCTCTTTCATGCCTTTTCAAGTGTCCACTGGGTCTTCCCTTCTGTACCTCATCATCCTCTCTAGATTTTCCCAATATTGTCCAGCTTGTCCCGTTAGTTTCATCACGGCCAATCGAACCATCCTTGATTCAGACATGTCATGCCAGCGAAAAAATCGGTCTATAGCCAACTGCCAATCTATATAAACCTGAGGGTCCAAGCGTCCGTCGAAGGAAAGAGCATCGACTTTAACGCTCTTGACATATTGGACATCAGTGTCAGCTGTATAGTAGGGTGGAACTTGCTCACGCCTGGGAGACCACTGTTGTTTCGAGAATTTTCCTCCTCCGTGGCTCTCCTCCGATTGGTTTCTAGCCTACCAATCCGGGTTGCTATATCCCTACAATTGACATATCCCTAACTTCTTGTAGCTATCTGTCCATATTTTCTATCTTTTTAAGGATTGTGTTAAGTGTATCATGAATGCTAGGCTCCATTGATGCCGAAGTTTCTCCTACAGAAAAAGTTCTACCACTTCTAGTAGGCATGCAAGATCCTAGCTGATCTAAATGCAAGCTGTTCTAAAATGATATGTATGCTATGCAGGAGGAGTCAGAGATTAGAGTGATGAAAGATAATACTAACTTTAAGCTACGTAGATTAACACGTAATTAAGAAAATATAAAGTGGAGACAGTGATAAAGACACGTGCTGACACGGTTAACTCCAAGATTGTAACACTTGTCTTAATAAGCATCTTTTTCTAACATTTTAATGCTTTAGGGAGGTGAGGGGAGAGTAAGTATTCATGCTAGATACTAAACATTATACTATGCCTATTAGTATGTATATACATATGTATGTATAAGAAATGAATACAACCTCATGCTTGTTGACTTTGCCACCATACCCCCTCACCATGCTTGTGGGTACTTGTACCTCATGAAGGGGGAGGCATGGAGCCTTGTTTATAGGATAAGGTATAGGAGTAGAGTGATGGGGTTAGGGAGGGACACTTGGCATGTTTTTATGGAAGAGATTGGGCTATAAATAGGAGGGGGATGAAGAGAACAATCTCATTTGGCAATACCCTCTCTCTTCATCTAAACTCCACAAACTCTCTCTCTTCCCTTTGCAGCAGCAAAAAAAAAGGCAGCAGCAGCAGCTGCTAAAAACAGCCCTCTTTTCCCCCATTTCTTCTTCACAAAAACACTCTTTCTCCCTCTCATTTCCCCACAAACTCCCCTTACTTCCATATACAAGAAAAAAAGACTCCATTTTCATGTTTTAACTCCTCCAAAAGCCCAATAGAACGAGCTAAAGTGGTGATCTAATCTCACCATAAAAAGGGGTTTCTTGAAGACAACATGTGGTTATTACATGAAGGATATGATATTTACATATTGTGATACGTGGAAAACGTATCGGAGGAAGGGACCGGGTTGAACCGGAGGTGACGAAGGGGAGAATAATACGTGGTAAACGTATCGGAGGAAGGGACCGGGTTGAACCGGAGGTGACGAAGGGGAGAATAATATTTTATGTTAATGCATGTTGAGATTATATGAACCATGCTTCATGTTGATTATGTATGCATGTTGTGATTATGTTGATCATGTATGCATATTGAGATTATATGCATCATACTTTATGTTGATGCATGTTGAGATTATATGCACCATACTTCATATTGACTATGTATGCATGTTGTGATTATGTTGATCATATATGCATGTTGAGATTATATGCACCATACTTCATGTTGATGCATGTTGAGATTAGGTTGATCATATATGCATGTTGAGATTATATGCAACATACTTCATGTTGATGCATGTTGAGATTAGGTTGATCATATATGCATGTTGAGATTATATGTGCGATTATGTTGATCATGTATGCATGTTGCGATTATATGCTATGTTGGTCATACATGTTAATATGGTTAAGTTAGAAATTGTATGTTAAAACTATAAAGAATTGATATCCCAGACTCTAAGATTAGTCGACTTACCTAGACAATTTCACCACTGTTAGTCGACTAGCCATGGGGCTAAGTCAACTATGGAAGGGAAAAATGAGTAGACATATTCTTTTGACCATAACTAGTTGACTATAGGTGATGTATAGTCGACTAGAGCCTATAGTAGTCGACTTCATCAGAAAGGGTAGTCGACTAGACCTGGTTATAAGGGACAAACAGAGAGCAGCATACCTTTTTGATCCTTATCTAGTCGACTTTAGGTGATGTATAAGTCGACTAGTACACAGTGTAGTCGACTATAAAAGTTATGGTAGTCGACTACATAGGTCAATGGCAGCCAACAGAGAGTAAAATATTTTTTGGATCAACCCTAGTCGACTATAGCTTCAATAATTAGTCGACTAATAAGTGGTATTAGTCGACTATAGGATGACCTAGTCGACTAACAGACCCTGTTACTGTGTTTTGGTCGGGACTTCAGCTAATACCTAAAAATTTACACAAATGGTATAAAAATACGATTGCCAACCTGATGATAACGCCCAAATAGACATACTTAACAGGTATGCATAAATGTTGTTTTACTCACTGAGCTGTCAAGCTCACCCTGTTTTTATTACCACCTTCAGGTTTGGACAAAGGCAAATGACCCGCTTAAAGGCAATATATGCGGGATAGGCGCCAACGGAGACATTTCACCCTTTTTTATTTCTGCTTTTGATATGTATATGGTTGTAGAGACTACGCATAACTTTTATTTGGATGTTTGCTATTAACTTGTAACATTGTGGTGCTTGGGGCTAGACTCTAACCTTGTATTACATTTGGTAGTAGTAATATATTAGACTGCGTTTTCTAACAAGTTGTCGGACCTGATGTGTTGGAAATATTACTTCATGTTAAGATCATACATGCTATCTTAGTGGAGTTTGATGTATAGTATAGAGCATTCTGATGTTGGTAGAATAGAAGTATTGTATCTTGATGGGTCCCACGCTTAGATTATCTGTGATGATTGTAATCAAATGGAAAACTTTAACTGGGACCGTTACAGTTGGTATCAGAGCTAAGGTTTATAGGTAGAAGGAGTAGGTTAAGTCGGAGGTAGGAGACTATGAAATTGTTAGGACATATGATTATGGTTAGGTAGTGAGTCTTATGTGACGGATTAACCATGAGTCAAGCAGTAATTAAATATTTCCTCGCATCAGAATCAGGGTGCCCGCACATCCTGATTCGGGTGAGTTGACTGAGGGTGCGGGCTCTCAGTAACAACTTCTAGTGGTATGGGACACTGGAATGAGGGAATGCCTTGAATTATCCATTGAACCTAAGTTATTCTAAAAACATGAGACTTACGGGTAGACTAAGGATAAGTGCAAGTGTGTGTGTGTGTGTGTATATATATATGCTGCTTCTTCCTGATTATAGCCGTATGTTGAGACTATTTCATGGGATTGAGATTGATACGACTCTTTGTTTACATGTAGATGGGGGACTCTGACGTATATTGGCCAGTCTCTAGCTCGGATAGCTCGAGTGTGAGTTGGACGGCGGATTCTATGGATTGGGGATATGAGTCTGACGAGACTGATCCAGAGAACATATTTACAGCCCCAGACCACATAGACTATGAGGAGGTTGAGTCTCCATGCGTCTAATGAGCCTGAACCAACCATTGTTGATACGGAGAGCTTGGTTGGGGATTCGCTTGAGGTAGCAGAGATGAGCATACTAATGCAATAAAGGAGGAGCCCCGTAGAGAATTCACTTATGGGGGTGTCTTTTGGGATGAAGTATGGGAAGACGACATGGACCTCTATCATGATTTAGATGACTGGTGCTGCGCAGGAGATGAATTACCGGGGGAAGACCCGAGGAAGACATGGATGATAGCGAAGATAGTAGCAGCACTAGCGGAGATTCAAGTGGGGAAACTCTACCCTGTGAAGGATGAACCTTTGAGTAAACACTTTTGATGTATATATATGTATAAGCCTAGTGTGCTAGATGATGGATATCCTAAGAGTTTGTTGTATATGCCCTGGCACATCTTATATGTATGCACATGGGTTAGTTCGGATATCCAAAGGGTAGACATATCAGTATAATATCTTTGTATCCATGTTGGGATGTACATATAAATATATATAGAAGTTGTTTGTTTGCAAAAGTGATGATGAATATGGTATTAAAATGGTTGCATGAAATTAAATTTTTATCCAAATTGTTTCCAATTGAGAAGTATGTTGACTAGACGACCTTATCTTATAGGAAGGACGCATGGATCTAAATCAGCTACCACCAAATGAGTCCCTGTCGCTCGGTGTGTCATACTATAGTGTGATGGGGAGCGCACACACCATGGACAACAATGAAGATTCTGAAGTCCAGATAGGAGAAAATAATGGGACTCCAGGGTGATGCCGGAGTGGCTCACACAGTTAATGACCAGAGCAAGTAATAACAACTCCCACCGAGCATTGGAGCAATTTCAGAAAATGAAACCGCCTGTATTTGAAGGGGAGGTGGACCCCTTACAAGCTGAAGCGTGGCTTCTCCAGATAAAGAAGATCCTAAATGTAATGAACTGCACCGATGAGCAAAGGGTATCTTTCTCTTCCTTTATGTTTCAAAAGGAAGCAGAACATTGGTGGAGGACGGTGAAGCATAGTGTGAAAAATACAAGAGAATCAATCACTTGGGAGTTTTTAGTGAACAAATTCACTAAAAAATATATCCCTGAGACGGCCAGAGACAAGATGGCGTCAGAATTCTTGGAATTACGTCAAGGTCTGATGAATGTGTCTTAATATGATCAGAGGTTCACCGTTCACTCAATTATCCAGGTATGTTGATGCCTTGGTAAAGAGTGAAGCAAAAAGGACAAAGAGGTTCGTGAAGGGTCTGAGATCAGAGATTCGAGGCAGGTTGATTCCTTTGCAACTGAAGAACTATCTCCAAGCTGTGGAAAGAGCTTTGGAGGTAGAAATGGATATGCAAGAGGGCCAGGAAGACTGGTGAAGGAAATTCTCAACTCTAAGCGCCCCCGATATCAATGACCATCAATGTCGGTGGCATCAGGATCCACCAGAAATAAAGGATTATTTAATACCACTCTTCAAAGAGGAGGGGCCAGAGGCAGAGGAACATGGTTGAGGAACAGAGACTTTCTCAAAAGCACAAGCTACCTCTGTGTCCCACCCCAGAATCTCGGAGGCCCTTGGTGTCAGAGGTGCAGAGTAAACCGTTTTGGAGACTGCCTCCAAGATAGAACTTGCTATTTTTGTGGAGAGGGACATTTGAAGAAAAATTGCCCGGCAAGGCGAGGAAGCCAAGGACAGAGTAGGGGAAGTGGGAGGCCAGCTATGAGCAGAGTTCGAAAACTCGGCCGAGTCGTATCCGACTCGGCTGAGTCGTATCCGACTCGGCCCCCTCCAGTACGACTCGGAGGCCCGAGTCAACAGAAGATCGCCGAGTCGACCCGGATCGGGTCCAACTCGTCGACCCGGATCGGGTCCAACTCGGACCCGACTCAGCCGAGTTGACTGAGTCGAGTCCGAGTCGGACCCGATCCGGGTCGACTCGGCGCCCGTGACCCCTCCCTTAAAACGCGCTGAGGGAGAGAGAGATCAGATATGATCTCTCTCTCTTTCGCCTCGCTCGCCGTCCCCCCCCCGCGTCGCCGTCGCCGTCGCCGTCCGTCTGCAGGTAAATTCTCCCTCTCCCCTCTCTCCCTCTCAGTCTCTCTCTCCCTCTCTCTCCCTCTCACTCCCTCTCTTTCTCTGTCTCTCTCCCCCGCAGCGGCGCACTCAGTCTCTCTCTCTGCCTCTCTCTCCGCAGCGACTCTCTCTATGTCTCTCTCTCTCTCTCGGACTCTCTCTCTGTCTCTCTCTCCCCTCTCTCTCCTCTCAGTCTCTCTCCCCCTCTCTGTCTGTCTCTCTCTCCCTCTCAGTCTCTCTCTGTCCCTCTTTCTCTCTCCGTCTCTCTCTCTCCACTGTGTTCCCCTCTCTCTCCTCTGTCTCCGTCTCTCTCCCTCTCTCTGTTCCTCTCTCTCTAATTAATTTGCATTTAATGTCATTTAATTTAGTTTAGTTTAGGTAAAGTTAATTTAACTTAATTTAGGTTAATTTAATCTAATAAAGTTTTGTAATTAAGTTAGGTAATTTAATAATTTTATTGAAGTTAGGTAATTAAGTTAGTGTAGGTTAATCTAGTATAAACTAGTTTAGTTTAATTTAATGTAGTTTAATTTAATTGAATTTAATTTAATTTAAATTAGTTTAGTTAACTTAATTTAGGTTAATTTAATTTAATAAAGTTTTGTAATTAAGTTAGGTAATTAAGTTAGTGTTGCTTAATCTAGTATAAACTAGTTTAGTTTAATTTAATGTAGTTTCATTTAATTGAGTTTAATTTAATGTTTTTTAATTTAGTTAATTTTAGTTTCAGATATTTTTTTTAAATTTCAGTATGGCTCCAAAGCAACGCGATATTGGATGGGAACATGGTACCCCTGTTGGTGGAAGTAGAAACTTGTGAAGTGTAATTATTGTGGGAAACAAGTCCATGGTGGTATCACTAGATTGAAGCAGCATATAGCACATGTACCCGGTCATGTGGAAGGATACTTGCGAGTATCAAAAGAGATATCTCAAATAATGAGACGACATCTTTCTGAAGGTAGCAAAGAAAGAGCGGCCATAAAATCTAAAAAGAGCGACTTATGAGATCTTTAAGTGATGAAGATTTCTATGATGTGATCGAAGAAGATTCTGATAATGAAATTGAAGAAGTTGGTGGTTTAGAAGGAGTTGAAAGAAGACAACTAAAACATGCCATGAAAGAAAGTCGTGAAATGGCTTGGAGATCGGCAGGAGTTGATATTGGTGGCAGTAGTTCACAGCCTTCAGGATCAGGGAGTAACCGTGGATTGCGTCGGAGTATGACTATGAGAGAAGCTGAAATTCCAGCTCGTGGTATTGATCCTTACATGTTCCCAACAAAACAGAAATCAATCAAAAGCATGTTCTCAACTGAGAATATGAAAAAGGTTGGGAAATCCGTGACGAAGTTCTTTCACTACAATGCAATACGATTCAATGCAGCTGATAGTGGTCCTTACTACCAAGCCATGATTAATACTATTGCGGAGGCAGACCCAGGTGTAAAAGGCCCTACAGGGTACCAGATTAGCAATCTCTATTTAGAGGAGGAAGTGAAAGAAATTGGAGTATATATTGCTTCAATAAAAACAAAATGGCCGCAGTATGGTTGCACGATCATGTGTGATGGATGGAGTTCATAATAGAAAGCCTATTGTTAATTTCATGATTTATTGTGATAGAAGCATGATCTACCATACTTCTGTTGATACCACTAATATCTCGAAGACTGCTGAGTATATATTCTCGCTAATGGATAAAGTTGTTGATGAAGTTGGCGAAGAAAATATCGTGCAGGTTGTAACAGATAATGAGGCAAGTTTCAAAACAGCTGGTCACGTGTTGATAGAGAAGAGAAAACATTTATTTTGGTCTCCCTGTGCAGCACATTGCATTGATTTGATGCTTGAAGATATTGGCTCTTTGAAATCAGTCAAGGAGACATTGGATGATGCTAAGATGATCACATCATTCATTTACAATAGCCTCAAAGTGGTGAATTTAATGAAGCTATATACCAAAGATAGAGATTTGTTGAGACCAGGTATAACACGGTTTGCCACTGAGTTTATTTCTATTGAAAGCCTTATTCGCTATGAGCAAGATTTGAAAAGAATGTGCACGACTACCGAATGGCGTGAATTCAACAAGGAAAGGAGTAGAAGAAGTGTGCGAGATAAGGTTTCTAATCTCATTCTGACTGACCGGTTTTGGAAGAAGGCAAGAGAGGTCCAAAACATTATGGATCCTCTTGTTAGAGTCTTGAAGATAGTGGACCAGGACAAGAAACCTATACTATCTATTATATATGAAGCTATGGATAGAGCAAAATTGGCTATAAAGGCCTCAAATAAGAACTGGAAGAAGTACTGGGACATCATTGATAGAAGATGGGAGGGACAATTGCATAGACACTTGCATGCTGCTGGTAATTCATTTGCCTAGAAATCATATTTGTTGACTAGAAATTGAAACTGTCATATCATAACAATCGTTTGCTTACATTATTGCAGCATATTTTTTAAATCCAGCACTCCAATATTCAAAAAACTTTTCTACACATCCAGAAGTGAGATATGTATTAAAGGAGGTCATTAAAAGATTGGAGCCAGATTTGAATAAACAAGCAAGAGCTATTAATGAGGTAATAATAATTTATTTATTTCATCGATATAATGTTATGCAAATATTAACACTTATGATGTGTATTCTCACAGATAAAATTATTTTGGGATGGAGTTGGAGAATTTGGAAGCTCACTAACTAGAAGAGCAGTGCAACAATCTCTTCCAGCTGATTGGTGGATTAATTATGGCGAAGAAGCTCCCAATCTGCAGAAAATTGCCATCAAAGTCTTAAGCCAAACATGTTCTTCATCGGGTTGTGAAAGAAATTGGAGCACGTGGTCGCTAATTCATACAAAACTGCGCAACCGTTGGCAATGAAAAAGTTGCATAAACTAGTATTTGTGCATTATAATGTGGTTGCGAGTAAGAAACTTGACATGCAAAAGCGACACTGATGATTATTACAACCCAATTGATCCGAACAATATTTTCAATGATGATATTTTGGATAAGTGGATTCGTGAGGGAGAACAGCCGATGTTACCACCAGATGACTTAGGTTGGTTAGATGAAGGTATTCGTCATACTGACGAAAGTGGCAGTGATGATGGTGATGGCGGTGATGATGACAGCGGTGATGGTGGTGGCGATGATGGTGGTGAGGGTGATGGTGGTGAGGGTGATGGCGGCGGTGATGGTGGTGATGGTGGTAATGTTGAAGAGACTCATGGTGTTGGTGGAAGCCAACGAGATGATGCTTTAACATGGGATTCAGAATATTATGCCACACAAGATACAGATCATGGAGGCCGGGCGGGGATTTCACAACAGCCTAGGCATTTGGATCGGTTGGTCGAATTCAGTTCTAGCGATGATTATTCGAGTGGACATGATAACTACTCACATGGTCATCATAGTTTTGAAGGCCATTTACAGGGGTTGGGTTTGACATCTGGCCAATATTCTGGCACTGATTATTCTAGCACTGGTGAATACTCTACTAGCAGCACTGAATATCGAGGTTTTGAGTATTATCACCATGGAGCTGATTTGCACAACCCCTATCGCCATATTACTCTGATAGTGGATCCTCTGGCCAATCATCTCAGCCTACAGGATCTCACCTACAAACATATCATTATCCTTATGGAAACTATATGCCTGGTTTCTATACTTATCGCGGGCCAGATGATAATGATGATTTGAAGCCTCCTCGTAATTCAATGTGGAAATGACTATATTAGCAGGTACTTATGAATTATTTTGTGCAATTTACTATATTATGCATGTATTTTGATATTTTTCTACCGACGACGCTTGTATTTATGCTTTCACGTTATGTTTTGAGTGTTAGGTGATATGTTTTGAATATGTGATGCATGAATTTGGATGTTTACATTTTTTTATGATTTGTCATGATTTTTTCATAATTTTTTTGGCGTTCTATGTAGCGTTTTGCGCGTATCGTCCGAGTCCGATCCGAGTCGCCGAGACCGATCCGTCTCGGTGTCGGCCGAGTCGGCGGCCGAGACCGAGACTTTGAACCATGGCTATGAGGATGAACCCTCCCAGGGGACAAGCCAGTAATTTTATGCCACCCAGTAATGCTCCACGACCTGCTGCAACTCAGTCATCCGTCCAAAAGCCACGAACTTTTGCATTAACTCATCGAGAAGCAATGGCCTCAAATGCAATGGTGGAAGGTATGATCTTCATATCAGGATATATTGCCCATGCATTGTTTGATCCTGGAGCTACTCATTCATTCATATATAGTGCTTTTGCTTATAAATTAAATCAAGTATCGGAACCTCTAGGATTTCAGTTGGTTGTATCCACACCCATAGGGGAAAATTTGATAGCTAGCACTAGATATGTGAATTGTGAAGTGATGATTGGAGAAATGAAAACATCTATTGATTTGATTAAGCTAGGCGAGATGGAGTTCGATGCAATACTAGGAATGGACTGGTTGTCCGCTTGTGGTGCCCATGTGGATTGTAATAAGAAGAGGATCATCTTTAAAATGGAAGGAGCTCCGGAGTTTATTTTTGAAGGAGTAAAAGTTAGTCATGATATACCCCACATATCAGCCATCAAAGCCACCAAGTTAATGAAACAAGGATGTCAAGGATTTCTGGCTTCAGTTTTGCATACCACTAGAACTGATATCAAAATTGAGACTATTCCAGTTGTGAATGAGTTCCCTGATGTATTCCCGGAAGATTTATCAGGCTTGCCCCCAGACCGGGAGGTAGAATTTACAATAGATGTATGTAATGCCCGGTACTGCCCTAATTTCAAAGTCACCATATCGTATGGCCCCTGCAGAAATGAAAGAACTTAAAACTCAATTGCAGGATTTATTAGACAAAGGTTTCATCCGGCCAAGTGTATCTCCCTGGGGAGCACCAGTACTATTTGTTAAGAAGAAGGATGAGAGTATGAGACTATGTGTTGACTACCGGGAATTGAATAAGGGCACTATCAAAAATAGGTACCCTCTTCCTCAGATTGATGACTTATTTGATCAATTACAAGGGTCTTGTGTATTTTCTAAGATAGACCTTAGATCGGGGTATCATCAGTTGAAGGTCAAGCCAGAAGATGTGTCTAAATCGGCTTTCAGGACAAGATATGGACACTTTGAATTTCTAGTCATGCCTTTTGGACTCACTAATGCCCTAGTAGCATTTATGGACTTAATGAATCGAGTGTTCCAACCATATTTAGACCAGTTTGTGGTGGTATTCATCGATGATATTTTGGTCTATTCAAAGAATAGGGAAGATCATGAGAAACATCTTAAAATTGTCCTCCAAATCTTGAGAGAGAAATAACTATATGCTAAATTAAAGAAATGTGAATTTTGGCTGGAGCAAGTAGGGTTTCTTGGCCATATTATATCCAAGGAGGGAATATCAGTAGATCCAATGAAAATTGAAGCAATCAAAGATTGGCCTAAACCCACAAATGTCACCGAAGTTCGAAGTTTCTTGAGATTAGCTGGATACTACAGAAGATTTGTAGAAGGATTCTCTCTAATTGTGGCACCATTGACCCAACTAACTAGAAAGAATAAGAAGTTTATATGGGGGAAGAACAAGATAGGAGCTTCCTGGAGGTTAAACCAAGCTAACATCTGCTCCTGTTCTAATTGCACCTTCGGGGACTGAAGGATTTGTCATCTATAGTGATGCATCAAAATTGGGATTGGGATGTGTATTAATGCAACATGGGAAAGTTATTGCCTATGCATCCCGACAATTAAAGATTCATGAAAGAAATTATCCCACTCATGATTTAGAATTAGCCGCTGTGATTTTTGCTTTAAAAATCTGGCGACATTACTTGTATAGAGTGTCTTGTGAGTTTTTACTGATCATAAGAGTTTGAAATACATCTTCACACAAAAAGAACTGAATATGAGGCGGAGGAGATGGCTAAAACTAATGAAGGACTATGATATTACTATCCAATACCACCCTGGAAAGACCAATGTGGTGGCTTATGCCTTGAGCCGGAAATCAGGAGGAATCATGGCCACTCTGATAACTCGCCAAGCAAGAATATTAAGGGATCTAGAGGAAATACAAGTAGAGGTGCGAGTCATTGATTCTTCCAATACTAGGTATCAACTGAATCAAGTCAGCATTCAATTTGATCTATATGACAAAATCAAAGAGGCCCAACAAAGAGATACTCAAATAAGGAAGGTTATGAAGAAAGTACAAGAAGGAGAACTCAAAGAGTTTCAAATAGAAAATGATGTACTGCGATTCAGACGCAGATTATGTGTGCCGGATGTAGCAGAGATCAAAGAAGAAATAATGCAGGAGGCTCATTGTACCCCGTATACAGCTCATCCGGGGAGCACAAAAATATATCAAGATCTGCGTCATAACTTCTGGTGGGATGGAATGAAAATAGATATTTCCAATTTTGTCCACAAGTGTTTAGTCTGCCAACAAGTGAAAGCAGAACATAAGAAGCCTCCAGGATTATTGGTGCCCTTACCTATTCCTGAATGAAAATGGTGTCAAATTGCTATGGACTTTGTTACTGGACTTCCTCGGACATCCCAAGGACTAGATACAGTCTGGGTAGTGGTAGACAGACTTACTAAATCTGCCCACTTTCTGCCTATTCGGATCAATTATTCAATGGAAAGATTGGTTCAAGTATATATCCGAGAAATAGTTAAACTACATGGAGTACCTGAGTCCATTATGTCAGACCGGGATCCTAGATTTCAATCTAGATTTTGGAGGAGCCTGTCCAAAGCTATGGGCACTAAATTGCAACTCAGTACAGCAGCACACCCCCAAACGGATGGACAGTCAGAGAGGACCATTCAAATATTAGAAGATATGTTGAGAACTTGTGTATTAGATTTTGGGGAAGTTGGGATAACTATTTACCCTTAGTGGAGTTTGCTTATAATAATAGTTATCAGTCCACTATTGGTATGCCTCCATTTGAAGCATTGTATGGTAGAAAATGTAGATCACCAATCTGTTGGGAGGAAGTCGTGGATAGAAGGATATTCGGCCCTGATGTGATTCTAGAAGCTACTGAGAAGATCAAGTTGATCAAGGAAAGGATGAAAGCAGCCCAGAGCAGGCAGAAAGCTTATGCAGACAACCGCCGCAGACCACTGGAATTTGAGGTAGGGGATAAAGTTTTCTTGAAGGTATCTCCAAAGAAGGGAGTAAGACGCACCGGCAGTAAGAACAAATTAGCTCCTAGATATGTGGGTCCATTTGAAATATTGGATAGAATTGGACCGGTTGCTTATTGTTTGGCCTTACCTCCTGCTTTGGAGAGAATGCATAATGTATTTCATGTCTCTCAGCTGAGGAAGTATGTACCTGATCCTAATCACATAATCTCCTATGGACCTCTGCAAATACAAGAAGATATGTCATATACGGAAGAGCCAGTGCAAATTCTATATCGCAAGGAGAAACAATTGAGAAGCAAGATTATTTCTTTGGTCAAAGTTTTATAGAGGAATCAAAACATAGAAGAAGCTACTTGGGAACTGGAAGAGGAGATACGGAAGGACTATCTACATTTGTTCCAAGGTACGTTAAGTTTCGAGGACGAAACTTCTATAAGGAGGGTAGAATGTAACACTTGTCTTAATAAGCACCTTTTTCCTAACATTTTAATGCTTTAGGGAGGTGAGGGGAGAGTAAGTATTCATGCTAGATACTAAACATTATACTATGCCTATTAGTATGTATATACATATGTATGTATGTATAAGAAATGAATACAACCTCATGCTTGTTGACTTTGCCACCATACCCCCTCACCATGCTTGTGGGTACTTGTATGTCATGAAGGGGGGAGGCATGGAGCCTTATTTATAGGGTAAGGTATAGGAGTAGAGTGATGGGGTTAGGGAGGGACACTTGGCATGTTTTTATGGAAGAGATTGGGCTATAAATAGGAGGGGGATGAAGAGAACAATCTCATTTGGCAATACCCTCTCTCTTCATCTAAACTCCACAAACTCTCTTCCCCTTTGCAGCAGCAAAAAAAAGGCAGCAGCAGCAGCTGCTAAAAACAGCCCTCTTTTCCCCCATTTCTTCTTCACAAAAAACACTCTTTCTCCCTCTCGTTTCCCCACAAACTCCCCTTACTTCCATATACAAGAAAAAAAGACTCCATTTTTCATGTTTTAACTCCTCCAAAAGCCCAATAGAACGAGCTAAAGTGGTGATCTAATCTCACCATAAAAAGGGGTTTCTTGAAGACAAGGGTGATCTAGAACAAGTTAGGGGGAGTGATATTGGTTGAAGGCAAGCAAAACTTTAAGAATCCTATCCTTCTTGTGCTCTTTTAGCTATGAACTAATTATGTCATTGTTATGGCCTTGTAGACTCCATCATAGCGGGAGATCAAGCATGATAAGGAGTTAACCGCTTCAAAGAGTGAGTAGAACACCCGAACCCTAGTAAATTAGTAGAAGTGTGAAACTTGAGATAAAGTGAGAAATTCCTAAGTTATGAATGGATGTGAAAAATGAATGATGATGCTTGTGTATAGTTTATATGCTTTGTGTAAACAATCCTATGGTGTTATGTTGTGGTTACACCCATGTATGCTTATATTATGCATGATCGACACGTTAGTATGTATGCATAGGAGTCTAACACATGTCTCTTAAAAAGAAATAGTTTTATGAATGAACATCATATTTGACTTCATGTATATATTTGGCTACACATATGTTGGAATGATATAACATGTTATCATGGAAAGGCTTGCATGTTGTTATTGGTTACTCATACATGTTAATGTCTTTCTTAATGTTGGCATCATGTAAAGTAGGAATCATGTAAATCCTTTATGTTATTATTGTCTCATGGATCCTTACATGTGGTTATTACATGAAGGATATGATATTTACATATTGTAATACGTGAAAAACGCATCGGAGGAAGGGACCGGGTTGAACCGGAGGTGACGAAGGGGAGAATAATACGTGGTAACGTATCGGAGGAAGGGACCGGGTTGAACCGGAGGTGACAAATGGGAGAATATTTTTATGTTGATGCATGTTGAGATTATATGCACCATACTTCATGTTGATTATGTATGCATGTTGCGATTATGTTGATCATGTATGCATGTTGAGATTATATGCATCATACTTTATGTTGATGCATGTTGAGATTATATGCACCATACTTCATGTTGATTATGTATGCATGTTGAGATTAGGTTGATCATATATGCATGTTGAGATTATATGCACCATACTTCATGTTGATGCATGTTGAGATTAGGTTGATCATATATGCATGTTGAGATTATATGCACCATACTTCATGTTGATGCATGTTGAGATTAGGTTGATCATATATGCATGTGAGATTATATGCACCATACTTCATGATTGATGCATGTTGCGATTAGGTTGATCATGTATGCATGTTGCGATTATATGCTATATTGGTCATACATGTTAATATGGTTAAGTTAGAAATTGTATGTTAAAACTATAAAGAATTGATATCCCAGACTCTAAGATTAGTCGACTTACTTAGAGAATTTCACCACTGTTAGTCGACTAGCCATGGGGCTAAGTCGACTATGGAAGGGAAAAATGAATAGACATATTCTTTGGACCATGACTAGACGACTATAGGTGATGTATAGTCGACTAGAGCCTATAGTAGTCGACTACACCAGAAAGGGTAGTCGACTAGACCTGGTTATCAGGGACAAACAGAGAGCAGCATACCTTTTTGATCCTTATCTAGTCGACTATAGGTGATGTATAAGTCGACTAGTACACAGTGTAATCGACTATAAAAGTTATGGTAGTCGACTACATAGGTCACTGGCAGCAAACAGAGAGTAAAATATTTTTTGGATCAACCCTAGTCGACTATAACTTCAATAATTAGTCGACTAATAAGTGGTATTAGTCGACTATAGGATGACCTAGTCGACTAACAGACCCTGTTACTGTGTTTTGGTCGGGACTTCAGCTAATACCTAAAAATTTACACAAATGGTATAAAAATACGATTGCCAACCTGATGATAACGCCCAAATAGACATACTTAACAGGCATGCATAAATGTTGTTTTACTCACTGAGCTGTCAAGCTCACCCTATTTTATTACCACCTTCAGGTTTGGACAAAGGCAAATGACCCGCTTAAAGGCAATATATGCGGGATAGGCGCCAACGGAGACATTTCACCCTTTTTGATTTCTGCTTTTGATATGTATATGGTTGTAGAGACTATGCATAACTTTTATTTGGATGTTTGCTATTAACTTGTAACATTGTGGTGCTTGGCGCTAGACTCTAACCTTGTATTACATTTGGTAGTAGTAATATATTAGACTGCGTTTTCTAACAAGTTGTCGGACCTGATGTGTTGGAAATATTACTTCATGTTAAGATCATACATGCTATCTTAGTGGAGTTTGATGTATAGTATAGAGCATTCTGATGTTGGTAGAATGGAAGTATTGTATCTTAATGGGTCCCACGCTTAGATTATCTGTGATGATTGTAATCAAATAGAAAACTTTAACTGGGACCGTTACAAAGATAAATCAAGTGATCACAAATTCAAATTAATTTAGTTGCAAGATTAATATTAAGTCAGGTTATCACTCAAGGTCAGAATCACACAACTCACTATTTAGTGGGCAATAGTCAATAAATTCTACCTTGCAACAGATTGGAAAGGCTAGCTATTTCAATTAAGTAGCAGAAATAACTGAACAGAATATTCAAAATTACTTGGGAGGCGGCCGTAGCTCAAACCTGAATGTGACTGTTGTAGGAGCGTAGTACTCGTCGTCACGAATCCACTGCTTCGAAAATAGCTCGATTTGGACTTGGAATAAACCCTTAACGACCTTCAAAAGGTTGAATTATTATTGGACTGGATCAGAATAGAGTCTGGTGGACTTGAACCCAGTTGGAGTCAAACCCTTACTAGGTCAGAACAGGGCCCGTGTTTTGGACTGGGCCAGATGGGCTTGAGTCGATCGGGCTTGGGCCAGGTTGGAGCCAAACCCAAAAAGGTTTCGCCTCTTTAAAGGTTGTGCAGGTGTGCCCGTACCCGTTTACTCTCACCCGCTTGTCTTCCCTATGCGATTTGCCCTCGCTTGGTGTCGGCGGCGTTGCAGCGAGGCGAAGAGGACGTTGACGAGATCTAAGGGGAAAGTCGACGGCAGCGACGAGGGAATCTGACGTCGGTGACGAGATCGGACGGAGATGGAGCGATGGCTGTGAGTTGAAGTTGTCAACGATGATGACTGGGAGGCGGAATGGTGATCTCAAATAGGGTTCTAGTCGTTGAAGTCTCATCGACCTCTGGTGGCTTGGCCGAAGACAGAGAAGGCGGTCGAAGTCAAAGTCGAAGGCGGCGATGGTTGCTGGGCGCGAAATCAACGGCGTACGGCGTATCTGGCAGTCTTAGATGATGTCGGTTGTTTGCTGAGATGATAGGGGATTAGATGTGGCGGCGGGCTATTGTCGACAGCGAACGGCGAAGGGGGATGTGCTGGATCTGAGCAACACTATATCTGAAGCGGTTGGTGCTTCGACGATGATGGAGTTGATGGGTTCTTGGTGAAGCTAACATCGATGGCCAGTCGCGAAGTTGATGAAGAGGATGGCAGCGGTGTCGATTGACGTCGAAGATGTCGGTGCGAAGGGGAGAAGATCTTGGAAGGGTGATGAACAGTGAAGCGGTGGCGGAGAAAAAGGGCGATGGAGGGTGATGAACAGTGTTGATTTGGATTTATGTGGGATTTTTAACGGAATTTTTACTGTAATTTTTTTTTTAGGTTAAAGAGGATTGAAACCAGGGACTCCAATACCAAAATAATGTAATACCAACATGAATCGCAGTCACCTTCAAATTGTAACCAAAATTTGAAATTGAGAACATGATAAGATTTTGGGTTACGTGGGCTTCTCACCCAAAATTCGAGAGCAGATAAACTCAAGAATTAAACCAGATAATTTGAGGAAATTTTAATCATTCAATAAATCCAATAGAATAGTCTAGGGGACCTTATATAGGCTTTACAAAAGAGGACTACTGGGAAATAACCGATGTGGTACTAAATGCCCACAAAGGAACACCTAATACAGAAAATAAAGCTAAAACGAAAAACATCTACTACAAATAAATCTGAAAACAAATCCAATCTAAAGCTAACGAACTGCAGTGCGTCGCTTCCTGAAGTATACTCGATCGAATCTGCCCCTGCCAACATGATGTCCTCATCAAGTAGAAGTTCTAATTTAAATATAGAGACTGACACTTGATTATACAAACATACGTTCTTATACAATAGTTGCTACTTGTTCACCATATATGTTCCATACGAAATATATGTTCTATACGAAATATTCAAGTTTTGCATTAAATTTTAATATCTATGTAAAATATCATATAATATAGATAAACATTATATTCATGATCAGCTCCAGCACACATGCAGATTGTATTTCTGATACACAATTTATCCTACATGAAGGAAATCAAATAAATCAAAACCACCTTAAAAATTTGACCTCTTGTTAGCTGCAAGTAGACAATAACGCTGAGAAAAAGAAAAATTAGGGTGGTCCAAATCCGTAAGAGATCGAGAGAGGAAGGGAACAGTGTGGAGAAACCGAGAGGCAGTTTAAAATTTTTTGTATTTTGAAGAAAGAGTTTGATGGATTTTTAAGTTGATATGGGTATTTTGGTATAAACACAAATATGGCAAACAGTATTTAAATGTCTAGGGAGTGACCGGTCTACAAAAGCAAATCAGCGTATTTGTTTTCTTTTTTCCCCCAAACAAATGGAAAGTACAATGTTTAAAGAAATTCAGTTTCAAACTAGGAGCTGTATGGATTTCCACAATTTTCCGATTAACATATTCAGAACTTTGACTTTCACCATCCATGCTTTTGCTCATGGTTCTGCCATCCCATGTTTTCAACAAGTCTAGCTCCTTCCTTTTCTTGTTCGTGTTGATACTTGCTCTTATCATCGTCGGTTTCACTGCCACATGGGACTATCTCAAGAGACACGGTTCCTACTTTATGTAGTTGTGTGATACTGGATCTCCTTACTAACATACACAAGTTAACCACACATATGAGAAGGAATGCCTCAGACCAGAGATTTAGTCCTAGCTGCACTAAGGAACTACCCTTCAGGAATGGACTTAAAACTGATAACAAGTCCTTCCTACTTCCCTTGTTTATGTACCTTTATCAGAAAAATGCACTAGATCATCCACAAAATGGTTTCCCAAAATCTAATTGCAGTTTGACATCTGAGAGGTGGTTCGAGTGCCATCTACCGAATATTAACATCTGGCAGGGATCTCACCTCCAAATAAAATGTCTAATAAGCCCATTACCAACCTGCCTAACATCCACATCCCTACCGATCTGGAATTTTCTTAATAAAAAAGGAGTTTCAGTAGCAACAGAGCACAAGCGCACACAAAATGTAAGCATACAAACATCAAAATCAACACCCCCCCCCCCCCGAGAGAGAGAGCGAGCGAGAGAGAGAGAGAGAGAGAGAGAGATGGAAAATAATATCAAAATACGGGTAGTCCTCCAATTTCATCGAAATCAACATCCATTTTTTATTTTTAAAAAAATGAAGACATCTAAAATAAATGTTGAGATATAATTGATAGAAAGACATCATATAGTTTTATTGACAGTCTGAAAGGAATTCAAAACTTGAAAGAGATGAATCCCAATGGATAACATATTAAGAGTGTACAGAGGAATTTACAGTCCCATGTTAGTTGGTTCCCATGCAAGTAATAACTGATATCCAGGATTTAGATTAATCTCTTTCTTGTTCCTTTTTTTAATACTATTTTCATTTCCTTCAAAATATAAACATGGAAATGAGTAGGTCTGTTATTTGGCCCACATTAGTGAACTTTGGGTTTGTATATGCATAAACGGCCCTTCATAGTGTCCAACACATCTGGATCAAGACCTCAACCCAAATAACAATTCATTAGTTTCTAAATTATCCTTGATTCAGAAAATTAAAGTTGGCCATAGCAATTAAGCATTCTGTTGAATCTTTTCAGCTCTTCAACAACTTGAGATCTATATTTTATTTCTTTTAAACAAGATGTGATATCCAACTGAGAATAATAACAGTATGCATTTCTAGTCAGGACGTTCTTTGATGCTCTGAGCTATAGGCCGACGACAACTTACTAATAAATTTCAATAAATATTGGTCCATTTTAGTGCATTCTTTCAACAAGGACCCTTTTTCCTATTATTTTCAAGATTGAGACAGAGAGATAGTGTTTATGAGTATGTCACATCTAAAGGTGATGTGGAAATCATATATGAGGAGTTTTTGTAATAAATGTTATAGCAATTGAAGGACAGACTGCAGCATTTAATTAGAAAAAAGGAGTGTTGGAGTTCACAGGCTCCATAGGTGAAAAGTAGTGAGCACTTGCATATCATAGATATAACGTATAATGGAATAAGCAAGGATGGAATAACTGCTAGATAATGGACTAGCAAGCTACATAATAAGTGTTTGCAACATACCATTTTGATTTGCGCTTTGATGTTTGCAATAAGATGTGTGTACTCTTCTATTTGCCTGCCATATAACAACTAGCTATTTGAAAAAGTACTCGAAGTAATTGAGAAAAATGAATTAGTACGAGGAAAACTATTGTGCATGAATATAAAAAAAGCTAAGAAAAACATGCACAATCCATCATCAAGAATGAGACGTACACGAGGCAGGGATTCAAGGTTTTCATGTGGGAAGGGGTGAATTAATTGACAAGAAGCAAGGGGGGAACCTTCATAAGGTCAAACTCGAATAAACTGCCAACCAAAGGAAGAAGAATAAAGAAGCTAATAGAAATACCTCACCAACCTAGCTTCCCTCACAGATATAAATTCCAGAGCTTCTGACCATGTAAATTCAACATGAAAGCCCATTCCTATGTCCACAAATATGTGTCGCATATCAGGACTGCATGATACAAATAAATGGCACAAAGACAAACAATTTATCAAAAATGAAAATCATAGCTAAAAATGTTGCTTTTAAAAGTATATTGTGATTGTTCACATAGCATTGATATGAGTGATCTCGCTATAAAAAGTCTGTATTCTCTCAACAACTAAAAATGAATTTTAGAAAAAATACAGAAAGACAGGCCCATCAAAGGAAAAAAATGGTAGTTGAGAGTGAACTTTACACTAGAGAATATGATAATGAGTGGTAAACAATTGTAATATCAACAAATTCACTGGCATCCAACTGGAAATATCAGTTTGCTGGACTGCTAGTACTAACTGTTCCTAGACTGTACTTTCACTGAATCAAGCTGAATCTATTTCGTCTTATTATGGCCTTAATCTTCAAGCGCTACGAAGCACAAATACATTATCTAAGAAATCAATGAAAGAAAAGTGAATTTTTTGTTTGAGTTTGTTTAGTAACTAATTTTTTTCATCTTTGCAGCAGCCCGATGCTTCCCAAGTAACTTTGAAATTCATAGGATTCAATGTGAATAAGGATGCTTTCTGTCACTTAAAAGATAAAAGCAAGACAAAAGAGAAAAATCTTCAAGTTTCTCAACAAGTAGAAGCTTTGGATCTCATCTTCTGCTAATTCTTCTCTACTATTTATTTCTTCTCCTTTTTTTTTAACTTCTTTGTCTCATCTCTCCTTTCCTAATAGATAACAATTTCAAGAAATTTGCCTTCACTAGCTACTCTGTGGACGTGCTACCCCAACATACTCAAAATCACAATCTCTAGTTAATGACTCAAATCATTACATTTACAAAATAACCAAAGTTTTAACAGAAGTACTCCTAGTGCCTATTTGGTTACAAATTGGAAACCCAAAATGTTTTGTTTCTTGTATTTATCAATTTCCAAATTACAGTTTTAATTTGTAACGTAAGATTTTCTATACAACTGGAGTCCATACACAAAATGTATGAACTTCAGTTCAAGGAATCAAAAACAATATCTCAAAGAATGGGTGAATTAGCATTTCAGACTTACACGTCTGCCTGCGCATAGACTTCGGACCCGAGATTGACCATTGTTCGCAGCGAGGTCACCCCATTCTTCTGCAGATTCTCGATATTCCTCTTCAGATCCGAGCTTCAACACAAGTAGTCAAGGAAACAAGAACACAAACAGCAATACCCTCAAAAAAAGAATACAAACAGCAAAAGAACCAAAATTTGATCCTTTTTTCCAATCGTTGAGAAAGGATGCAACACCTTCTGTTGATCGAAGACCTTATCCCTGCAATCGAAGACGCGAGAGAGAGAGAGTAAGCGTAGAGGGGGGGGGGGGGGGGGGGGGGGGGGGGGGGGGGGGGGGGGGGGGGAGAGAGAGAGAGAGAGAGAGTACCGCTGGGCGATGGCATTGACGAGATCAGGCTTCAAGCGACGGTCGACGAATTCTTCGAATCTCTGGACCTTTTCCTGCGTCAGACGATGATCCTCCATTCTGCTTCGCTCTCAGTCGACACTATCCTAGGGTTTCAAGGTAGCGAGAGGAGTGGGGTTTAGGAGCGGGGGAAAAAAATTCCCTTTCCCCTTTTTCTTCCCTTTACAATTGGGAACTAATTTTTATGGAATTTTCAGTTTGGGCCTAACGGAGCCTTGGGCCCAATATTCCACCGCAATGCCCACAAATTATTAATGGGCTTTTAGGATCTATTTAAATATTAGTTTCTGGCAATATTATATTTAAATTTTAGCCCCCAATAATTTATTGCTCACTTCTTAAGTCTATCTAGGTAGAAAGATTATTACAAAACAAGATATATTATATTTCTTCCTAATTATATTAGCATTTTACCTTATTACCTCATCTTTCATTATGTGTATCGATTCAAGTTACCTAATAACTTTCTTGTTTTCCTTTTTTCTTTATTTATTAGCTTGTTCTACTCGTATCGCTCTTTGCATAAGGAATTTTTCTTCTAAAACTTTTATTCAATACCATTTTGTTTATCTTTCTCACTCATGCAATTTCAAAATTTTAGACAAATTTATAATTTAACATTCTAGTTAAAGTTTTGTTATGATTACTCATAAATTTTAGACAAAATAATAGTAAAAAACTAATATCAAGTGAACTTTATTTTGTGAGCTACTAATATCAAAATATGATATTGTCGGGGACTAATATTCAAATGAGAGATTTGTTAGGGACCTCGATCCTAAAAATCCCTTATTAATTTGATTGCAAAATCAAATGAATTAATCAAAATACAATGTTTAAAAGTAAAAATTAATTAAACTAATTAATAACAATTATATATAAAGATATCGAGAGAGAGAGAGAGAGACCGAGAAAAAGCGAGCAGGGGGTGTCGGCGGTGGAGGTGGGGAATGGCGACGCGTCCGTCGCCACGACGAGAGAGAGAGAGAGAGAGAGAGAGAGAGAGAGAGAGAGAGAGAGATTACCTATCAGCGGCAGCCGTGCGCCACCCCTAGGAGAAACTCTAGCCCTAGGTTCTGGAATTTGAGACTGCGGTCGGGGACTTGAAGGAGCGGAAGGGGAAGATTAAGTTCATTTTAGTTGAAAGTCTGTAACTATAAGAATCCCACATCACATGTTTCGTACGAGCTAAAATAACAAAAATCAGAGTAATGGTTTGCACACCAGTGACTAATAGTTTGCAAACCACTCTTTTCTGATTAGTGAAAATTATAATCGAAAAAAGAAAAAAAAATGATCACATAGAGATCCTCGCTATCTATCTATTGGACAACAACATGTAGCACGATTTGCAGGCTATTGGTCTAAGTTATTTGTACTAGCACACTAAGAAGGAGGTATATATATATATTTTGGATCGTTAGCGAGATTAAGAGGGAATTTATTATATTACTTGTGTGATGGAGCCCGGGAGGATTCGAACCACAGAACCTCCTGAGTAAGGGTGAGGATGGTTCTGTTCCACTGGGCCACATGGCCTCAGCATGAGGAGGTATCTTGAGGCCATTCCAAGCTCCAACAAGTTTTTCGACATTCATACCATACAAGCCCAACTTGTGGGTTGAGACTTTCAAAATGAGGGCCTAGAAGCTAGCCCATTGCAAAGTCTGACCCATGTGCACTTCTATGAAATATTCACAACTATAACAAGAGATTGACGATTAAAAAAAAAAAAAAACAAAACAAAACAAAACAAAACAAAAGAGAAGCAGGTGTACTGATAGTCTCAGTCTAAGATCTAGGTCAAAAAGCTCTTGTCCTATGCACATACCCTTGCCTTGTTAGACTGCAGTACATCACCTCTCCTTCCTTCCATCTTCATTTCCACTCCTCAGTAAAAATATCACCATTCATGCAATTCATTCATTCACAAAACCTACCAACTTCCCCTTTTGAGAATACAGATAAAGAGAAAGAAGAACTTTTTTTTTTTGGGGACTGAAAAAGCTAGAGCTAGATGAAGTTGTTGCTGTAAATGCTACTACTTCCTTCATTCATTGTGGCTGAACAGTAGCAGCCAGAGCATGAGATGATGATGATGATGATGACGACGACGACATAGGCTTACTGGTTCTTCTCTGCATAGAAAATTATGGAAAGAGAGAGAGAGAGAGAGAGAGAGGAGAATCTTTCTTATACTGACAGTTAGATTTTGAGATATATCAGTAGTTCGAAGAGAATTTGGCTTGCATTGAATAGACCATGTTTAATGCATGCATACAACAAATCTTTTGCTCAGATTTGATTTTTGAGGAAATAATTTGTTCTTGTTAGAGTCCCAACACATTCTCTCAGGTCCAATCAGCAATCTCCTTTCCAATGGGTCGAAATCTTTTTAATCTGCTTTTTAAATACGCTTCTGGGGCGAAGGTTCAGACTCTAGAGTAACAGTTCTTTTGTTTCTAGACTGATACTTTTAAAACACATAGCAGCTCATTTAAGGTCGCAATTTGATAATAAAGAGAAATTACTTTGTTGTTCTCTTTTTGCACCAGAAAATTTCTACTGGCCCCTCAGAGGACAGAGGATTAATGGCAGCATTGGGAGACAAAATGGCAAGATTTGACTTTGAACGGGATATCTGCATCAATTGCTCAACAGTAACATGGAATTCACTGTTTGGGCCTCTGGGATTAGGCCTGTCAATTGTCGGGTCTGGACCCAGACCTAACTAGCACCAGACCCAATTAGACAGGTATGTAGACCCGACCACGGTTCGGTTTGAGCCACCGAACCGAACGGAAACTGGTGGTCAAAAACCGGAAACCGGCGGCCGCCGCCGGTTCCGCGGTTCCAAACCAAACCGGAACCAGTCGCCTACACAGTCGGTTACGGTTTGTGATATTCAAAACCGGGAACTGCCCTTTTCTGATTCTGAACCGGCGGTTCCCGGTTCTGAACCTTTTTTTTTGGTTCCCCCTTGCAAGTTTCTAACGCGACCTTCAAATTATTAGCACAACACTCTAACCAATTGAGCTAATAGACAGTTTCATTAGAGTATTCAGTTATATATATTAATACTCTTTAGTGGATTAGTGTTTAAAAAAATCGACGGGAACCAAATTGGAACCGGCCGACCCGGTCAGGTTCCGGTTCCGATTCCTCCCCCCCAGAACCGGGAACCGCCGGTTCCGGAACCGAGGTTGGGTCTAGGTTGTCGGTTTCAGAACAGAGGTCAGGTCTTCGGGTATGGGAATCAATATTTTGGACCCAGAACCGAATAGGACTCGGACCATTTACCTGATTAGTAAACGGGCTGGATTTGATTTCACTTAAACCATATTAGATTGATCCGAACTCGTTTAATTTATATATCACTATCCAGCATGCCCAGACAAACCCTAGATCTCGACACCGTCAATGGCGACGCTGACAACCCACCTCCTCTCCTCTCTCCTCCGCCTCTCCCACGAGCTCTCCCCCTCCTTCAACCCTCCTCTCCCGCCACTTGTCCCCCTTTATTGTCGCTTCAACCTCCTCTCTCCCTCCTCTTCGTCAACCTCCTGCAATCCCAAATTCTCTCAAACTCTTCCTCTGTCATCTTCTGCCTCAAAGATATATATCCTCGTCATCCTCCAACATTTCAAGGCTCTCCTCACCGATCTCTAAGGTTGGGAGGAGGTCGTCGTCCTCCTCCTCCACTTTGACCCCATCGCCAACCATTTCTACGAGCTCACCCTCGACCTCTCCACTCTCTTTGACATCCTCCCTTTAACGACCTCAACGTCAGTGACAACGTCAAGGATCTCGTTGCCCTCGTTCACCGCCAGTGTCGCCGACCCCAATCCAGCTAAGAAAAGCACCCGGATTGAGATGCTGGATCTTATCCGCGAGGTCGAGCAAGAGCTTGCCCCCAACCGGGGGAGATTGGAAGGGATCTTTGAGAAATTGGGACTAGATGATGCGAGAAGCTGAGGGGCCGAGATCGAGTGCTTGGAGCGTGATCGTCGATGAGGGGCATGACGATCACCATGGGCGAGGAGGACGAGATGACGAGGGGATAATCGGGTCTGATTAATCGGGTTTGGACCCGCGAGTAATCGAGTCCGGATATGAAAACCGATGTTTTAGACCCGCGGATAATTGGGTCTCTCGTACATACCGTAGCCACCCCAAACCCGACCCGTCGACAGGCTTATTTGGGATGCAGACTGAGAGCAACAACACAATCATCAAAGAACTACTCAGAAACCTACCAAGTTTAAAAAAACTCACTCTTTGTTGCTAGTTGAACTGCAGGCTACTATCATTACTGTGTGCAGGTGTGACATCAACGGTAGTCGAATAATGTCCATAGATTTAATGCCAGTGATCACAGAGTGATAACAGAGTTTGAAGTGTATGAAGCTGTCAAAGAATTTCAGCATGCATTGAGAACAGAGAACAAATCTGGGGGTACAAGGAGAGGTCCCTGTCATGGGTTTATTTTTCTAGAGTATGAGAACAAGGAAGCAGATGGGACACTGCATTTATTCTTTCTGTCTGGATTCAGTTTCAGACACCACAAATCATATAATTGAGGTTGAAACAATTACTAATTAGCAATTAATAACTTTGAACTCAAAGTTTAATCAACAAATATGTTGTCAGATGATTTTCATCATCAAAAAGTTTAACAACAAACCCTAATTCCAAATAAACCACAAATCTCCACTAAATTTCTGCCACATGCATAATTCACGCGCACCTCATGATTTGGGTCGGATCGTAAACTGGACCTGAGTCATAGAATTTAAGACAGACTTAACAAGCTATTAAGTATTTGCATCAACTTTTTTCAGGTTTCAAGTTGCAATACGTATATAATATGTTGGTAAGCGAAATAATTCCTGTAAATGAAAGTTGAGTTATGGTTGTTGCCCTTGTCAAAGGTTTAAATGTTTCTGAGATTCTATCTTTTTCCTACATTAAAATCCAAGAAAGCAGTATGGCTAAATCCATACTCTAATGATATTCATGTTCAGAAAGTATAAAAGTTAACTTGATAATCTAAAAAATTTATTAAAATCGAACTCAAATATTTTGAATATTTTTTGTTTTTTTATCAAATAGGCGTAAATGAACAAGCGACATAGTGAGTTGGTTAGTTTAACGATACAGAATATTTAGAAAATAACAAAAGTCGGTGTGTGAGGATTTTTAAATGTTTAGAACATGATCAAATGGTCAGATCGAGAATTTGTATGTCTAAAATCATAGATCTAAGTAATATCCTATTTTCGATCGTCCATTTTGTGCTTACTTGATCATGGACAAGAAAAGTACAGAATACTTAAATTTTTTATTTTTAATTACTTTAAATAATTTAAATGAACTTCAATGGAGTAGATCTTTTATTTGAATGCTGTAACATTAAATTGGAGTGAAAATGATTCATGCTTAAATTCTTCCGGAAGTAGTCAAGTTTACACACACACACACAAATATATATATATTATATATATATATATATAATATATATATATATATATATATATATATATATATATATATATATATATATATATATATATATATATATATATGCTATGAAGAGATGTTATCCACCTCCATCACCTCCAACCACTTCCATCACATCCATAGTAAATATGAAAGGTGGTTACTATGCAAATAATAACAGAATAACCTACAATTTTATTATAAATAAGTCATTCATGTATTCATCTTATACACTTGAAAAAATACGAAGTTTCTCATTCTCCACACACTCTCTCTCTCCATAATCTCTCTCTCTCTCTCTCTCAGCTTTATGTTTCTCAGTTTTATAACACGTTGTCAGTATTAACGCTCTAGTTCTATCACAAACATCTGTTGGCCCAAAAGGTTACACTCTCCATTTTTTAAGTTTTGATGATAACAAAATACATAGAAGCTATATGGTACTAATAAGTTGTTTACAATGAGTTTCAGGTTAGTACTATTCATGATGGTCATTCTAAGCTATTGCAAGGAATTATGATGCTTAAAGGCAAATGGCGAAAGAGGACGGTTTCATAGAAGAGAAGGTTCTAACTTGGTGTAACGCAGCTCAGAGACTTCATTTCTCAGTTTTTATATTTTTAGTTTGTTAAAGGATAGTGTATAGTATTGAGCTCAATATTCCCCACACACAAGATTTTGCACATGATTTATTTAAGGGTATCTCTCCTATATACAAAATATTTTTAAACATATTTTATTACTTACAAACTTCATTTTATATATTATACCAAGTCTTGATCAAAACTACTTTGAAAACTATCAAGATCTTCAAAAACTTTTTCAAAAGACTAACTTTTGGCCTGATGCGGTCGACCGGACGGTCGACCGGCTCTGTTTCAGGTCAGAACGGTCGACCGGGCTTCTGACCGTTTGGGTGCGTGCATGTGTGCACGTCTCCCGGTCGACCGGGCGGTCGACGGACCCCATGTCGGTCGACCGACCTTCGACCGACTGAAAGCACCCATGTTTCTGTTTGTTACGGTCGACCGGGCGGTCGACCGTGGGCTGGCAACGGCTAAATTTTTGAAAACCCGGTCGACCGCCGGTCGACCGTGTGCTTGATTTCAGCCTTAACGGCTACTTTATTAAACACGTTTTTAAACGTGAGTTTTATCTCTAAACAAATTTGGGGGCTGGTTTTGGGTCAAATATTTCCTAATTATTTATTATAATAGTTTACTCTTTAATCCCTACCTTTATCCTATAAATAGGATGATTAGGGTTGAGGTAATCACAACAATCTTTTGCAAAAAGTATTCAAGTTTAAGGCTTTCAAAAGAAGTTTTTGTTCTCTGTTTTTGTGCTCAAAATTCTCTCTCTTTACTGAAGTTTTTGGTTCAAAACTCTCTTCAATTTCATTTTCTTTTTTCACTTACAAAACTTGAGCTTCAATCCTACACATTATTCTCTAGGGTTTTTGTAAGGGAAAAAGGTTTTCAAAAGAGAGTTTGTGGTCTTTTGATCATCAAGATATTCTTGTATTTGTGGCTCCACTACCTCTGGACTAGAGGAGTGTGATTGAGGAGTTGGGTACTCCGGTGTGGTTGTAATTCTTTGTGAAAGTTATAGTGGTTGAAAAATCCTTCTGGGTGAAGGCGGGGACGTAGAGCTGGGTGCTCGAACCTCAGAACAAATCTCTGTATTTGCGATTGGTTTACTTGCTTCATTTACTTGCTTTATATTCATTGCTATATTTACTTGCTTCATATTCATTGCCATATTGTCGATCAATACTCACACAACAAGATTGCATTACGCACCTCAAACTCTTATCTAGAGGAATCACGAGGAAGGAGTTCAGAGCCCTTCACGGGGTATTCGGCTTCTAGTCTTGTTTCGGGTGATCGTTGCATCATAACATTTTTAATTTGTGCATTGATTAGCATTATCACCTATTCACCCCCCAGGTGATTTCAATTGGTATCAGAGTTAGGACTCTAGTTTTTGGCTTCACATCCTTAGAGAGATCCTAAAATTTGCTAATCACTATTTGCATATTTTCATTCATACACTAGTAAAGATGGCCGGTAATATTAAGACCCCTCCAAATTTGATGGACTCAACTTTCCCATATGGAAAGTTAGGATGACTATTTTTTTACAATCTCTAGGTAGTCTAGTTGCTAAGTCCTTGACCAAGCCCTATAGTAGACCCGAAAGTGAGAAGGACACTTGGTCCGAACTCACCTTCAAGGAATTTGATGCTAACTCTAAGGCTCAAAATGTCATACTTTTAGCTTTGAATGAGGATGATTTAATACGGGTTATCCATTACAAATTCGCCTATGAGATTTGGTAACACTTATTGGTCACTCATGAGGGGACATCACAAGTCAAGAGAGCTAAGATAGATCTCTTGCGTTCCCAATATAAAAGTTTTAAAATGCTAGAAGAAGAATCTATTGATGATATGATTACCAAGTTTACTAAGATTATCAATGCTCTTTCTTCTCTAGGTGATGATATAAGCAACGACCAAAAGGTGCGTAAAGTGATTCGTGCTCTTCCTTCGTCATGGAAAATCAAAGCTACCACCTTGAAAGAGTTTAATGACAAAGACGAGATGGAGCTCATAAGTCTTATCGGAAACCTAAAGACTCATGAGATGGAGAAGAAGGCAAGAGAAGAAGCTGTACCTCAAAAGAAAAAGTCCATAGCTTTCACGTCTTCCTCTACCAACTACGACGATGAAGAAGATGAAGAAGAGGATGAAGAGCTATCTTTCCTTGTGAGAAATATAAAGAGAATGTACCGCAAAAATAAACTCAACTATAGAAAGCGATGGGAAGGGAAGGAGAAGAAAAGGATCATATGCTACAACTGTCGGAAACCCGGACACATCATGGCCGATTGTCCCGATTTCAAGAAAAAGATGACTTCCTCCTTGAAGTAAAAGAGGCCGGTTGAAAAGAAGGTACACAAAGCCACTTGGGATTCGAAAAGTGAATCCGAAGATGAAGTCGACACGGCAAATATGTGTTTCATGGCAAACACACCCAGGTAACTACTCAACCTCTTGATGATGAAAATGAAATAAGTAGAGAAATGTTAGTACATGCTTTTGTTGAACTTTCTGAAAGTTTTGATGATAAAAAGGTAGAGTGTTCAAAATTGAAAAAGGAAAGTGAGATGCTTAAAAATCAACTTGCAATTTCTTTAAAAGAAAAAGATGAATTTCTTCTAATCTTATTTCAACAAAAAGAGAGTTTGATGCTTATAAGTTGCTTGTAAAAGCTAAATTTCTAAAAATTGATGAAAATGAATTATCCTTGTTAAAAACTAAAATCAATGATTTTGGAAATGTTTTAAAAGAATGTGCTTTTAACACTGATAAATTAGAAGAAATGTTTTCAAAGAAGCATATGCACACTCCACATGCTAAAAATGATAAAACAAATCATGCCAAAAATTCACTTGCTCATCATGCCAACACTTCAAATGACACTCATGTTAAAAACTATTCATGCTCACAATTCACATGTTCGTAAGCACATGTGTAGGTTCACCTAGAGGGGGAGTGAATAGGTGATGGCTATCTAATGGTCACTTAATGCCAAATGATGCAAATAATGCGGAAGCTAAAAGCAACTATGACCTAATTAAATCTTTTACACTAAACACCACGTATAACCAAAGAGTGTTGCCGATTTCCCCGTGAAGGGCTCTGGACAAACTCCTCTAGATTCCCCTTGAATGGGTTGAGGTGCCGCGTTGGCTCTCTTGGTTGAATACAAGTGTTAGCAACAATCCCACGCAAGTATATCAATATGAGCACAAGGAATATATCATGCATATAAAGATGAACACAATAAATAACACATGCAAGATATAACAAGAGACAAAGAGAGAGAAGAGAGAATAGCAATCGCAAACACAAGGGTATGTTTCGAGGTTCGAGCATACTTGCTCTACATCCCCGCCTTCGACACACGAAGGATTTCCACTATGCAAGATCCCAATGGATCTCTCCTCGGTGCCGCAACACCTACAAGCCCTCGGACTCCCTAGTCCCGTACACACCGCAAGCCCACCGGCTCGTCGAGGCCGCACCTCGTACAACAAGTTCGCACCCGAACTCGAAACAACGACGAGCACACTTGCCCGTCTCCTCAAAGAACAAAGAAAAGATCTTTGGTGATCACAACACTTTGATCACCTAAAGCACTCTCACTACAACACACCTATAGGATGAATAATCAATGGATGCTCAAGTGTTTGTGTGAGAAAAGTAAGGATTGAAACTTGGGTGAAAAACTCAAGAAATCTCTTTTACACTCTTGATAAATTCTTCCCTTTAGATTGGAAGTATTTGCACTCAAATTTGTGGAGAAAACCCTTTTAAAGAATGGGAAAAACTGGCTCAAAGCTCTCCTAAAATCTTGTAGCAAAACAATGACAAGACCCCCAATATATAGGCTGCCGAAAACTAGCCGTTGGGATCTGTCAGAACTGCCGGTCCGACCGGCCCGGTCGACCGCAACGGTCGGATTTCTGACCGTTGGAGCCACGGTCGACCGGTGCGGTCGGCCGAACTTTCCAGAGAGCACTGCTCTCTGGAGCGGTCGACCGGCACGGTCGACCGTTCACCAGTACACAAAGGCATGCACGTTTGTGCACGTCGGTCGACCGACCCGGTCGACCGACTTCAGGGTTAGTCGACTTATAAGCTAGTATAAGTCGACTAGCTGAAGCCTGAAACAATTTTTCTGGGATCAAAAAGTTTGTCTTTTGGCTCATATAAAATCCCATAAAATACTTAAAAATCTACAAAAATAGTTTTACCAATATACTTTGATATACAAACATGCTTGCACAAAATCAAGGTATGTTATAAAAGATTGGACTATTTTTGTAACTTGAAAATATTTGGCTCAAGATAAAAACTGTATTTTCCAAAACAATATTTTTCCAAAACATGTTTTTCCAAATCTTCATCAAATACAAAAACAAGATATACTTTTAAGACATAGTGTGTATGGATATGATCCACTACACAATCAAGATGAAATATCTAGGTTTTTTTGTCATTAAGCTCTAAATTAGGTTTTGGTTGAAACATATAACTTTGAATACCAAAAACCAAAACTATGTTTTTCCAAATGAAAGTCTTTTCTAAATCTGAAAATTCTTTTATGAAAGAACAAGTAAATCAAGAGTGTGTGTGCATGGTATACTTGAGCAATCCACCAACTATCTATCCTTTACATTTTAACTAAAACAAAAACTAATCTTATACCTAGACACAAGTCTTCATCTTCTTGAAGTCTTCACTTGAAGGCTTCTCATCTTTCTGACTTGGTCCAAGCTTGATCCAAAAACTCCTTGGATCACACCGTGCTAGCTCCCAAATCTTGATTATTTTGTCCTTTATTGAGCTATGCACCTACTAGATCTGATAATGAATCTGTCACTATTTAAACACAAGATCATTAGTAAACATAACTTCATGAGTTGATCATCATCAAA
>JAVJIF010019289.1:0-79629 GCA_038442645.1 Agave tequilana | reverse complement strand
TTCTAGTGAGAACTTGTAATCGATTGACGATCTGGTGGGATTGCTCATAGTGAAAATCCTTCATCGTGTTGAAGGCGGGGACGTAGAGCAGTGACTCGAACCTCGAAACATATTCTTGTGTATGCGATTGTCCATTATCTCTCTAAACCTACTCTCTATCTTTACTTGCACATTATATTGCTGTTCTTTTGCAAATCTATCTAATTGTTATGCTTAGTGCTAATTTGTTTTTAATTTCGCATTATTTGCCATTAAGTATAGCTCACCTATTCACCCCCCTCTAGGTGATTTTCAAATCCGTGAATCACGTGTTTGAGGAGTATCCTGTGTTTCAAGCTCAGCGATAATATCCTGAACCGATGATGCGGCTTTGTCAAGGCCGAACAATGATCCTTACGTACAAACATACATCCTGGCTGGAGAAATCATTCAAATTTCTCATAGAGCATACACAATAATGACCACACACGGTCAAAACCATGCAAGCCACTTCATCATTTCAATAATTCTTCCAATCATCAACCCAACTTTCTAATCACCATCATAATTCTTCCAACCATCCGCACAATTTTTTAAATTATCAACAAAACTTTCCCAAGCAAGATCCACAACCCTCCCAGAATCCTTAGCTTGAGAGGAGAATGATGACCTTGAGAGAAACATGGAGAGGTACATGAAGAACAAGATTCCCATGTAAACTATACAGAGGCTAGAGGTTCAAATGAGCCAATTAGCCAATCTACAGAATGAGAGACAAAAGGGACCTTGCTCAGTCAGCGATAATGAATCCTAGAAATCTCAACAAGCTCATTTGGCTGAGGATCAGTCATTGAATCAATATAATGATGTTCATACATTGAGGTCAGAAAGAAAGTTGATAATCAAGTGTAACATCCATCCCATTCAGCACAACCTTACCCAAGCATCCACCTCATCTAGTCCCAATCCGTCCAATCTGACGAATCTAAAAAGAATAAGTCAACCAGTCAAGCGCACCAGCCTATAGTACCATTCTTAATAGCTGAAAAATAACAAGCAATCTATACATGGATAAGATAATTGAGATCTTCAATCAAGTGAAGATAAATGTGCCACTTCTTAATTCCATCCGATAAGTCCCATCTTATATAAAATTTCTTAAGGACATGGCACCAAGAAGAGAAAGACTAATGTACCTAGAAAGTCTTTTTAGCCACTATATTAGTGAGCTACTGTCAGGTCCAATCCCTATCAAGTACAATGATCAGGTTTATCCACCATTGCCTTAACTATAGGATAAGCCGAGATTAGTCATGCACTTCTTGACTTGGGGGCAAGTATCAACTTGCTTCTATTCTTAGTTTATCAACAACTCGGGTTGGCGATCTTTGTCCAACTCGAGTCACAATCTAATGGCTGACCGTTCTATGAAAGTTCTAAAGGGAAAAATTAATGATGTCCTTATCCGGGTCGGGTAGTTTTATCTCCCCAGCTGATTTCAAAGTCTTGAGACACAACCTGTGTCCAATCCTAGGGCTCAAACTCCTGTTATCCTAGGGCGCCAATTCCTTGCTACTGCCAATGCTATTATAAATTGTAGGAATGGGGTCATGAGATTAACCTTTGGGGACATGACTAGAGAAGATAATGTCTTCAACCTAGAAACACAACCTCGTAAGATAAGAGACCAAACGTTGAGGTAAACTTTGTTGAAAATAATTATGATGAAGAAGTGAAGGTATAGTGAATGAGTCTCTGTTTCTTGATGAATTATTTAGAATGAATGCGGTTATATTAATGAGAAGACATATGTCAGAGATCCTAATTTTAGAGTCCCCTTTAAAAAAAGAAAATTTGATTTGAATATCTTCACTTTCGATGAGCCAATCAATGATATAACGTACGAGAATATAATCAAGAACCTCCGATTGACCTAATCTTTAAAAAGCTCTTCGAAGAAGAACTCATGTGTTTGGATGAACCGACTAGGAATATTTTAGTTAATTACACACCTCCAGGGGAAAGTGTTGATCTAAATTTTGAGGAGATGTATGAAACTGAGTTAGAATTCCTAGGCATTCATATGAGGAAGTTCCAACTGAAAGTGTGATGGTGATCAATTTTGAATAATGGATGTAGAAATATGAGGAAGAAAAGCTTAAAGAAGCTGAGATTGGGAGGAAGAGAGCTAAAATGACAAAAAAAATGGCCTCCCCACTATGTCCTATAAAGAGAACCCATTGGAATAATGAGAAGAGAGCTAGAGGGATGAGACCTAAAATAATCTAGGTGTGAGAGAAACATGATGTTGTACATATTTTTATAGACTATATATATATATATATATATAATATTATATATATAATTTTTTATGCACCTCTTTTACATTTCATTTCATGCATCTATATACTTCTTTCATACTTAGGGACAATGCATGAGATAAGTGTGGGGGAGGGCACTAACATGACTAATATAACTAAAAAAAAGAAAAAAATATTAAAAAAACTTTTGAAAGAAAAGAACAATATTTTGATATATTTTTGAAAGAAATTTAGTTATTTTAAGGAATAGAAAAATCATAATAAGGATTTCTTATCCTTGGTCATAATAAGATCTTGTTTGATTTCAGGATTAGAAAGAAAATTGGTAAAAGTGATTTAGTCTCGATCTTTACCTTGAAGAAACATGCACACTTTATACACTTACACACTTAGGGTTCAAAAACAAAAATTCTTATGCCTTATAAAAAAAAAGAAAAAAAATATATCTATGAAAAATAAACAAATCTAATTATTTTAGCGAGGTGCTTTGGCCTATGCAAGCCTTGGTATTTATGCAAAAGATGATTAGATTAGTTTGAGAAAGATATATATATATATATATATATATATATATATATTATATATATTATATATATATATATATATATATATATCCTCTAATTAAGCTGGGTATTTGTGCCTCATGAAGCATAAGTATTCACGCCTAAAAGGGGTACATTTTATAATAAAAACCCTTAGTTTCGTGGCCTTGTTTGCTCGAGTGTTTAGTCCTTAGGGGTGTTTTCTCACCTGGTGCCCTAAGACTGTCCTGTTTAGGTGTCACCGACTAAAGGCTCGTTACATGGGCAGATTAGAAAGCCTAATTGAATTGAGGAATAAATACCACTAAAAATAAAATAAATAAGACATAAGAGTTAAAGTTAAAGAATCCTTAGTCATAACTTCACTATCACGAAGGTGCATATGAATTAGGGTAAAATAATAGACTAGATGAGAAATACAATTTGACTCCTTACTTTGATTGATGACATGTTTTTTAATAGAGACTAAGTTCAGAAATGAAAAGTTCGATTTTTCTATAACTTATAGATTACTTGAACTCTTACAATAACACCTCAAATATTTCTATCTTTTCAAAATGCTTTTCGAAAACACTAACAATTTTTCTTTATCTTTATAGATTTTGTGGGTGCAATCCACTGAAAACCCTCACGAGACAAAACTCGTCCTCTAGGGGGAACCTAGAGGTTTAACGGCTTGTTGCACATGCTTAGTGCAACCGAGTTACCTGCAAAAGTGGTCTAATAATTGATTAGGATTAGTTTTGATGTTTTGCTCGAGGGACAGTAAAAGATAGTGTGGGTGTGATCAGTTACATATATTGTATATATATTGTCACATTATCCTATTTATTATCTAATAAATTCTATTACTAAGTCTTATTATTTTTTTTTATAAAATGCAGGCCCATTGCCAAAGAAAGGACGAGAGTTGAGCCGAAAAGCCCATCAAATACTGATTTAATTAGAATTAATTTGAATCAGAAAATCGGTTCAGATCATGACAAATCAGAGAGGTTGAAAATCGGTTTTAAAATGAATCTTTTCAAATCAATTAGTTAAAGCCAAAGATCAAAGGCTATTTCGTCAAATCTAGGAGCTGAAACGGGAAAAACCCAAGAGATAAAAGCATATCAGTAAACCAGGGAGTGCCACAAACCAGGGTGGCCACCTAGCCACACTATGGCCGCAGAAATGCGGCCAAATCTGCATTTTCGCGGCTTGGTTGAGGCAAGTTGGGGGAGCGTTTGTTCCCCTATCTTCGTACGCCCTCCCCCGTTTGGTTTTTCCCTAATATAATACTCCATTTTTCAGAGAAAAAGTGACCGAAAATTAATTTAAGTTTTTCTCTTTATTTGTAGGGTTTAGTTTCTTTGTTAGATAGATTGAGAAGTTGTATCTCTATTTCTTTATTTGTAATTCAGTCCAGATACAAGTGAGAGAGAGGGAAAAGTGATTATAATCTGAAGTTGAAGTGACATCAATAAAGGTTCAACGCTTCTCTTCTTTCCCAATTCACAGGTATGTCTTATTTTATTTACCTGTCTTGTTTTACATTATTCATGAGTAGCTAAGCCTATTTTCTGGACTCACTATCATCTCTCTCTTCGATCCCTCTTGTTTTGAATGATTTTGATGTAAAGAACCCAACAGAATCATATGTATGCCTTAAACTAACTTTTCTTCTTCGTGAAAGTGCTCTTGAAGGCACCTGAGGATGGTTTAGATTTCTAAACTTCTATTTCTTTTAAAACATCACTTGAATTGTTTTTGTTTCATACTTGAAAGATAACTTGATGATTTAACATTCAGTTCAAGAGGATTTCTTAAGAAAAAGAGTTAAACTTTTCCAAACAATCTTATTTGCTTTGATTAAAACTTTTGAAACTCAATCTTAAGTTTTTACCTATGATCAAGTTGAGACACTAAGAATTTTAAGAGAAGACATATCGTTGAGCAGTAAGACAAGAGAAGAACATATCGTTGAGCATAGTAGTGGGCTCAGATCTTTTTCCTATATTAAAACAACAAATCAATCTTCAAGTTTCTTTAAAGATCACCTTTTCCAAAGCCTTCTCTAAGTTTTCAATTTTTTCGTTTAATTACTTCCTTACTCTCCATTCTCTTCTTCAATATAAAAAAATCAACACCATTCTTTGCTTTTTAAACAAAACACCGAAAAGCTTCATCGCATTCCTCCTCGTGGACACGACCCTTAGCCCAAAGCTAGACGGTAATTCTCACTGCTTTCACTTTGCAATCATTTAACTACACTGTTTCTTTTTCATACCGATCTTCTATCAGTACTGTTTTCTTGAATTCGTATCGATTCCCTGTATCGGTACTGTTTTCCTATATTGAGATATATGATAGTGATATCTGACTCCAACATGCTATCACTGACTCTGCTTGTTATCACCTGACACCTGTTTGATATCACTTATCACCTGCCACCTGATACATTTCCACTTATTGTGATTATCTTGTTTAGGGAATCATGTCCTGCTTTCCTGTATTATATATACAGTGACCTGTATTTCTAGTAATATGTACTTCTGTAACTCCTGTATCTGTCCTGTTCCTACTATCTCGTAATGTGATAATTACATAATAATAAACTATAAAAAGGACAACTTATATCGGGTAAGGGGAAACTGATGAATTTGAAGTAATGAATATGTTTATAGTGTTATTACATATGTTGTGCAACTCTAACTTCCGGATCTACCGAGGGCCTCCAGGTGTCCGAGGGAGCGCTGACTCCCTCTTCCTCTTCTGTTATCTCCTGAATGGTCATACAATAAGACCCACCTTCTTGGTTACCTAACGACAGGTTTTCGAGTCAGTACTAGAACATTCGGGGGGCCGTGGTCTCGGGTATGTACGGGACTCACTGTAAACATAACACATTGGTTTCATCATCAGTTTCCAATAACAACTTCGGCTCACTTATATATGTGTATGTGTGTTGGAACGCTAGGACATATACCAGCTTATATGCTAGGATGAGTAATATAATAATAAAGTGCTAATTAATAATTCGTTGTGTTATTTGCAATTCGGGTTGCATACACTCAGATTACGGTGACATGAGATAAAGGTATATAGGAAAGGGTTTCCTTATTTGAATTATTCCTTCGATGTACTGGTCTCATGAAGTCGTAATCTGAGCTTGTACAGCTAGTTTTGCTTGTATTCGGTATTATCAATTTTATCAGTTTTTTTACAGGTTTTTGATATTTTCATAGTTTAGGAGTCAATTCAGGTTATATCAACTCAGGACACAGTGACGTGAGTTATATATGGTATATATATGAGGGTTTCCTTATTTGAATTATTCCTTCGGCATACTAACTAACCTCATGGATCGATATTTGGGCTTATATAACTTTTTACACGTTACTGTTATCTTCTTACCTGCTCATGTATGCTTGTACTCACGATACAATTTTCAATACATACTTATGACTGAAATTTATTAATACATGTACTTATCATGCACGCCACTTGGTAAATGCCACACCTCTTTGGAGAGTTCTGACTCTCCTGGATCCTCATGTCTAGATCCCAGAGCTTGGAGCTTGTGGATTCTTCGATCGCTGATCAAAGATTCACAGAGGAAGCATGGATATTCGGCAGACTGTCTGGAGCCATATCCTTCCAGGCCCGGCTCGTCTCTTGAGTTTTCTTTTGTAACTCGTGAGCGCCTTTTATATTATTCATAATTATATATCTCTGCGTATTCTCGCTATTGCGCCTATCGGTGATGTAATATTCTTGTAATATTGTGTCGCACCTGTAATAATGTGATAACTTTGTAATTGTACTCATGTATTGGAATATACAATGCACCACATATTTTTGTACTCTGATTCTTGTTGTACTGATGCTTAGCGTATATGTGAGGGTATTTTCAACCTACGTATATACGTCGTAGTAAGGTCTCCGTACCTGCTAGATCGGGGCGTTACAGAAGAGGTGGGGAAGACTGACAATCCCAACTACTATTTATATCACAAGATACTGGAACAC
Organism: Agave tequilana; assembly: GCA_038442645.1. Taxonomy (NCBI): domain Eukaryota; kingdom Viridiplantae; phylum Streptophyta; class Magnoliopsida; order Asparagales; family Asparagaceae; genus Agave; species Agave tequilana. The sequence continues at coordinate 72,776 of JAVJIF010019289.1, read as the reverse complement.
TCTACTAAGAACTGCTACATCTTTAAAGATGTCCTTCAAGCTCTGATCGATGCGGAGGTATTAAAGCTTCATCCGGAACAGAAGAAGGTAACCGCCAACATGACAGCCATTGCCTATGCTAGGTGATGTTATACATGTCAGATCCACGGTGACTTTGTCCATTAAGCACCAGAACGTCTTCACCCAACATCCTCCTCATGGCCATTTGAGATGTGGGGATGGATGTTATCGGACCAATCAGTCCTCCAACATCCGGAGGACATTGCTTCATATTTAACCATAACGGATTACTTCCTAAATGGGGAAAGTTATTCCCCTGAAGGAAGTAAAGACACCAAACGTGATCAAGTTCATCAAGCATCACATGATTTACCGCTTCGGTGTACCTAGACGAATCGTCCACGATAATAGACCTCAATTCGTCAGCCAAGCATTCCAACGATTCTGTAACAAATTCAGAATCCAAAGTGTGTCATCAACGACATACTATCTAATCGCCAATGGCCTTGCAGAAGCATTCAACAAGGCTATTAGGAAGCTTCTCAAGAATTCATCTCAAAGAGTAATGTGAGTGGGACGACAAATTAGGCGAATGCTTAGGGCCTTACAGCATAATAGTGAGAACCCCGACAAAAGACACGCCATTTTTCTTGGTATATGGATTTGAAGTTGTACTCCCACTAGAGATCCTAATCCCATCTCTGCGAGTTGCCTTGACAATCAGCATGGTAGATGAGGAGAAGCATCGATTGAGCCTCCAGGAGTTGGAAGCTTTAGACGACAAACGTCTGCAAGCCTAACAGCGAATCGAGCTCTATCAAGCTCGAATTTCCAGAGACTTCAACAAGAATGTCAGAGAACAGATTTTCAAGAAAAGCGACCTTATCATAACTGTAAGAAGACCCATGCTTATGACACATAAGACAAAAGGAAAGTTTCAACCAAAAGGAAGGACCATTAGTAATATAGTAAATCTACTCAAATGGAGCATACCGTCTCATAACTCCAAATGGCGATACGATCATGATGCTGATTAACGACAGATTCTTGAAGACTACTATCTTTGATAGGGCTCTTCTCATGATCAGGTTAATACCATACCTCTGATCATAGTATCCAGATCCAGATGTCTAGAATAGCGCCAAAGTAGAGCTTCCTCCTTCAATGGATCACATCACGACCGATGGACGCCGAGCTGACTTAACATTGTTAACATCAATGCATGATGTTAGCATCAAAGGGACAAACTTTAGTTTTAGCTTTGTCGCTCTTCTTTAGTATATTTGTGAACATCTGATGCCTCTGACGGCTAAAGGATAGAGGAAGTAGTTGGCATCTAAGCCCAACGAAAAATCCTCGACAATTTATCATGCTGAAGGAAATAGCATGGCTAGCCCAACTCAAACGTTAGTTAGTAAAGGCATACCAATCCGTTAATAGTTGAAGGTTTGCTAAAAATCCTGAGGGACCTGCTCCCACTTTCCCCTCAAAAATCTCTTAACAATTTCTGTCCATGGAATGGTAAGACCTCAAAAAATTATAATATTTCCCAGCGGAATATCATCAAAACAAACGTCAAGTTAATACTATGTCTCTGGTATACCCCACTGTTAAGTTAACATTATATCTTTAACAGTGACTTCTTCCAATATCCAAGCGGATAAAATTTCAACCTGTCATTCCTCTTCAATAGGATGGCAAGTCTACCAAATTGCTCAAATCGCAAAATCAACCTCTCGGTCAAGTTAATGTTACACCTCTGAGAAAAATTGCTCATATCGCAATATAAATCCCTGTTAAGTTAACACTACACCTATGACAGTGGTTCTATCGATTTTCCACCAAAAATGAGACATTCAATGCTAAGTTAATATCGTATCTCTGGCATCCATTTCAATGTTAAGTTAATACTACACCATGACAATGATTCTCCTTCGAGCTTTCTTATTGAAGCCAAGACGCCAAATGCTAAGTTAATATCACACCTCTAGCATTCACCTCACTGATAAGTTAATATTAAACCTATGACAACAATCTTCTCAGTTTTCTTAATGAAAATGAGATCTCTTTGATGCTAAGTTAATATCACACCTCTAGCATTCACATCCATGTCAAGTTAATATCACGTCTCTGATAATTCAATTTGCTTCCAATTGTAAATCCTAACCCGTCATGTTAACATTACACCTCTGACGGTAAAAGTTTCCATAAATCCCCTAGTGGTTAATTCTACTTGTAATTCTCATTAATAGAATAGCAAGTCCACAAAATTTGTTTAATTCACAAATTCAACTTCTGTCAAGTTAACATCACACCTCTGATAGTAACCATTTAAAATTCCTTGATGGAATTTTCAAACTTTGAGTTGCTATGTTAGTCATTACCTCTAGCAAATACCGCAAGCAAATCAAAGATAATCACTTTCATTTGTCTGATTTTCAAACACAAAGGAAAGTTAAGACAAAGAAGAAGGTAAAATCATCACTTTATTTTATATCAAAATTTAAAAGTTATAAAAAAACACTCTTATTCAATAAGATGGAGTGTTAAAAAAAAAAGAAAAAGAGGAACAGAAAATCACTCTTACTAGGCAAGAGATTGTATTTGTTCCCTGAGGTGTTGAATATCTCTTTGAGACGCCTCCTCGATCTCAGCTAAGGTCCGGTCCCTCAACTCCTTTTCAGACAAGAGTTTCTTTATAGCGAGCTGTGCTTGAAGAGCTCCCAACTTCAAAGTGTGGACATCAAGCTCCTATTGTACTAGATCCTTAGCGGTCTCAAGCTCCTCCACCCTCCTTCTCTTATTGGCTAGCTTCAGCTATCTACTTTGATATGAGGCTTTAAAATTATCAAACAATAAGCTTCCTCGGCTATCTGCCTCTCAATCTCTTTCCGCTTTCGTTCCTGACTGATACGGAGGTTTTTGGACACCCGTTATTCATTAACCAACAGGTTGCCTCTCTCTAGGTTTCTAAGTTCCTGAGTACACACCAAGTCACTCAACTAGCACTTGATATGCTCTCGCTTGATCAGAACCCCCAGTATGCCGGATGTTCTCGACCTGGTTATCAGGGAGCGTTCGTACGAACTCGAAAGAACTTCTCTCAGATGGTACTAGTTCAGTACAATACTTTATTGTCGTAAAGAATTGCCTGACCATTTTGATAGATCATTCTTTCATAATGTCCATAGCCGGTGTTGGTTCCGTGGAGTATTGTCTGATCTACTCTCTACGATAGCGATGGAGACATAGTCAGAAGTGGGAGGAATGGCCTCCACATCAGTATCCATAAGAGGCTCCTGTTTAAGTTTGGTCAATATCACCTACAACCAGTACAATGATGTCAGAAATAACACCAAGAGGGAGATTATAAATACGTCTTACTAGGTCGGGGAGACATAGGGGACAAGCCCTCTAGCAGTTCTCTTGGCTGAGAAGATTTCTCAGCCCAGATGTTTTACCTACTGTAGCCACTTCGTTGTTGATCTTGAGAACTCCGTGCCTGCTGGCTGAGTGAGTTCTTCAATCATCTCCGTAATATTCAAGGAGGTTTCGCCTTCAGTTGCAGCGGTGGCCCCTGTGAAAGGTTGTTAAAACCAATGATTAAAACGTCGTCTATATTTCTATAGGAAAAGACATGGGTGGAAAAAAAAGATGCCTTCGGCAGTAGCAATCTCTTTAGACAACAACTCTATCTCTGGAGGAATCACTTGTGTCTTCTCTTTTGCCACAGCAAGGGTTCACTGGTATCATGGGAGGCGGGCCCCTGCCCAACATCATGATGATCGCTTTCAGACGACGAAGGCGATACCTGGACCAAAGACACCTCAACAACTATAGCCTTTCCTCTAATTGGTCTAGTGGTCTAGCTGGATTCAACGACCTTCAAGGCCGACATCCATAATGCTTGGAGAACTGGTTGTACTTCAGCTTCCTCACTTGAGGTCATCAGAGGAGCTAATGGAGCTTCTGGCTGAAACCCCTCTGCAACTGTTTTCCATCAGAAGTGGCAGGGTACCTACAACGCCAACTTTGATTGAGCGGAGGAGCCACCTCTTCTTCTTCCTCGGATTCTACTGAGCCCACACCTGGCTGAGAAGCTCCTTGTAACGAAACTTCAGCTTCAGGTTCCCTTCATGCCTCTTCTGACTCCAGCCATCGGTGGAAGAGGATGGATGAGCACGCTTCGCCACGAGCTGGCAAAATTTTCTCGCAGAGTGTTCCTCTGTGATTCCAGTGATGTGCTCTGCAGCTTCACACATGCCAACCACTTTCTCAGCCTCCAAGTACTCATTTATTCCTTTGTTATGAGCAGTATTAGATCCCCTATGGGCACTATAAGAGGAATTGATGGCTTTAATGCTAGAGGCATCATCTCATTACCTGGCACTGTATTGGCAATAATATACTAGGTGCAAAAGCTGAGGATGGTATATGCGTTGGGAGGTTTCTGAGGAAGAATAAATATCGCTCCCTTCCCACCGGCCACATGAAAATACCATGCCATGCCCCTTCGAATAGGTTCCCGCTGAAGTGAAGGCTGGTATTTGGGTTCCCTATGTAGAGATGGTCATACCCGAATTGACGAGCAAATTGGCTTGGCAGATAAGACTCGATCGTATAAGTGTTACCCTAATGAAAAATGAGATACCCGGGTCGAATACTCATCAACCAGCAGAATACGCCAGTCGAGAAGGTGGTATACCCATCTGGTCCTGTGATATCTAGGAACTATTCTCATATGATGTATCCTTATATCGGGGAGGCATCAGACCAACTGATAATTGGAGTTGCTCTGAATAGCCTTCCTGATATAGAATATATAGGTAAGCTACCAAGACGAGTACTCTAAATTCAGCAGGAACGACACAAAGTCTTTCGATGTGTAAGTGGTTATCCTCAGATATGGGCAATGCATGACATACCACGCCATCAAATAGGTATACAGAAGTTCAATTCTGGGATTGGGCACTTTGACCTCAGGATTACCATACTGGTCAGTAAGCACATTGCCTTTAGCATCCACCAGAGCTTCCACTTTGTAGAATATCTTAGCCATTGCCTGAAGTCCACTCTGGATACACCCGACCATCATTGGAAGGAGGGCGATACCCCAGCCAAATGCCAGTAGGACCGCAGGATATATCACATCAGCCACTATGACGTCGTGGGGAAGTGCTGGCATGACACACCGGTTCAACCATAGTACCCAGCTAGCAGGGCTCTATTGGAAATGAGGGTCTTGGTCTGATGATGAAAATTTTCAAAGACTGTGCCCGGTCTAAAAGTATCTTCCACTGATTCTGTGGTATACGAGGGCATTGAAGCACTGATCCTCTCCTCGATTTCTCCATCTGTCTAGGGGCTATACGGGTCAATTGGTCGGCCTTGTCCCCCAAACCATTGAAGAGGCAATTTGCCTAAGCCATTTGCCTGACTCCTCCAGACCTCCAACCAGTGATCTCAGCGCAAATATGAAAGTGACATAATACTTCCTAATATATTGCGCATACCAGAGGAGCACTATCCTCCATCGAAATTTTTTGAATTAAATAAAAGGAAAGCTTTCAATTCAAATTTTGTTTTATCAAGTCAACTTTGACCAAGCCTCATGATCTAAATCAGATGAAGTTCTTCAGCTGATGGGACATATTCTTCATACAGAATGTTCCCCATCACTTGTCCATAGACTTCATACATCTCATGAAGAGCTAGCCCTATCTCCCCGACCGGGGTGAAGAATGTACATGTCTCCGGATTGTAACGCTCCAGCATGGCAAAGAAATGATGGCTACTTTAGGGGATGCCATACTGAACAGACAAAACCACAGTATAAAGGCTGGTCTATAGTAGTTCATCCTTCAAATCTTCAAGGACAAAGGCCACCATTTTGGACCACCAATACTTGTCCAAAGAATGGACCCATGCCACTGGTCAAAACTCGCTTGGTGGGAAGTCACCTTTAACGTCCATGAATTGGTTAATGAAAATGAACGCTTGATTGGGAGTCTCACCTGCAGGGTACTGTTTGGTCGAAAAAAATACCTTGGTCAGTGTAAGATTTCTTTGGGTGGCTAAAAAATTACAGCAGAATTATTCTGATTACAAAAAGGGAAGAAGACTCAGTTCTCCTCTTTGTTTAAACCTGGGTTCTTTGAGTGGTGGTGGAAACTGATTTTTGTTCTCTGTTGACCGCCCGACTGTCTAGCTTCTTTTCTGAATGCTTTCAAAGACTAATCAGAGAGAAACTCTATTTTTAATATGCAAAGTGTTTAGAGTCTGCTGATTACTCATTTCTCTTTTTCTCCAAAAGTCCTCTCTTTGGATTCAAAAAAGAGTCTCTTGATTCAAAGAAATTCTCTTGATTCCAAAGAAGTCCCTCTTCTTTCATAGCAACTCAGGCTATTTATAGAGAGTCATAGGGGTGTTGTTATCCTCTAAAATTCCTCCATAATGAGGCTCCCCCATTACGTGAGAACTAATTAACCCAGTAATGGGAGTCTGTTACAACAGAAACGCGGGTCTCAAGCTGGACGCGGCCTTCGCGTTGCTTGTTGTAGATGCGGACACCCCAAAATGTGGAGTTGATCAGACTCGCATTTAAAGTGAGACGCAGGGTTTTTCAGACCCGCGTCTGAAGTAAGATGTTGAGTTTCTCAGACCCGCGTCTGAGGTGAAGCGCCAAATTGCTCAGACTCGCACTTGACCTGGAACATGGAGTTACTAAAACTCGTATCAAATGTGGGCTTACTCAGGCCTTCATCTGAAGTCTTCATGCTTCTTGAGATACGAGGTCCGCGTTTCAGTTCAAAGCGCAACCTTCACGTTGAAGTGAGGCTCGCGTCTGATGACTTGTCCCTGGTGATTTTTGGACAGTCTATAGAACCCCCTTCAAAGTTTTTGATACCTCACGGTTGACTGGGACGGATTTTAAAATACTTTGGACTTCTGTTGAATTTGGGCCTCCCATGATTGGACTGACAATTTTTTGAGATGCTCTGAGATTGATCTTGTTTGGATTATGGTCTTTGTGAGTGTACTATTGAACTGCTTAAAGCCTCCAGGAAAGATCATCACAAATATCTTAGAAACTCAGTCTAGCACTTGTTATGAGCTCTAGTTTGCTTGGTGGAGTTGTCGATTGCTCTTGCTAGTGTAATATTGAATTGATTGCAGAAGCAGGGACATATTCTTTGTGTGTGAGAGAATGCAGACCTCACAGATGCGGTTGTCTTACTGATCAAATGGAGATGCGAACTTTAGTGGGAGTTGAGACGTGACTCTTTATTGTTGTGGAGACGCGGCTCTTAATGCTGAAGAGGCATGGCTCTTGGTTGATGTTAGGACGCGACCCTCAATTGTCATTAAAACACGATCCTCGATTAATGCTGCGACGTGACTCATTTGCTACTGAGACACGACCCTCATTAAGACACATCTCTTAAAATGTGAAGATCGCGTTAGATGCTTCGAGGCGCGAACGCAGGAACCACTTGGGACGCTTTCTGGCTCTAATTGAGCTCGAGATACGCGCTGCGTATTTCAGCCATTTAAAGGCCTATAAAAGACCCGGGTCTTTTAACAGTCAGTTTTCTTTGACTATTCATCATCTTCGACCATACCCGTGTCTAAAGCTCTTGTGCTTTCTCAAACCCATAAAGCTCCGAGCTTTTTTCAATCTTTTCAAAGATTTTCACCGTGCTCATGGCTCCAAAAGTGAAGATTGTTGCTTCCTCTTAGAGCACTGCTACTGCTGAGCCTCAAATGAGTGGTATTCCTCCTCAAGAAGCCCCTATTTTAGGTAAAAACTCTTCAAATGGTTTTCGTCATTGAGAACACGAAGAGGCTTTGTCCTCTTAACTTCTCTTTGATGTTTCAAAACTTCTGTTGAAGTTGATCAATCAACGCGGATCTTACTAGTCCGCATTTGATTTGTGAACGCGGTTCCTGCGTTGATGAGCAGAATGCAGATCTGGTGTATCCTGGCGTTTCTTTGCTTTGTCAATGCGACTTTTGCATATGCGAATTGACGCTGCTCTAATAGACTCCATGTCTTGAGACTTCTGAATGTAGGTCTCATTTGTGAGACTCGCGTTTAAGTCTGTAGACTTAGAAAAAATTTCTAAGTAAGGAGTCTGGATGTGGCTTCATGTGAGCCTCGCGTTTTGGTCATAGGATGCGAGTCTCGTGTGTTGAGCCTAATGTTTGAACTCCAATAGTGTAGTTAAACCATTTTTTAGAGTATTGATACTGTGTTCTCTTTTGCAGTGAGGTATGCCTCAAACCCCCTGACCAAAAGGAATCATTTCGGACATGCTGGCGGTGTAGATTTCAATCTCCTCTTTAGTCTACAGAAGATAGTTCCTATTTTTACTGGTACAAACGAGGAACGCCAAGCCCGTTTAACCAAGGGGACTGTCTATACGTTATGGGAGCTCATCTTTGACGGGAGATTTGAGTCCAACGACCATCATTTGTTCAGGAAACCTGTGTTCCTTTTTGGATACGCCATCGAAGAGGACAAAGAGATTCTGTTTGACGGGAATTACAAGTTGCTCCGTCAAATTGGGGAGCACCGCTTCTTCCTTCCAAACATGGAGCGGTTGTACCCATTGTCATATCTACAGTCCATGTCTCTTCCTCTGTACATGGACTGGGATTTGGTAAGAGCGCAGTCGGGTCTCACAATCGGGGGAATCCCTAACCGCGCTACTTTTCTTGTTGGCCATAGTAGGGAGATTCTCGACTATTCTTAGGCTCGATGAAACAGGAATTTCTGACAGGTGAGACTCCCAAGCAAGCTACCGTTTTTATCAATAAATTCATTGAAGTGAAGGGTGAATTCCCTCCGTCTGACTTTCGGGCGCCTGGATGGGTGCATTCAACAGCAACCTCTTGGTGGGTGAAAATGTTCTGCTTCATCCTTAAAGAACTGGAGGGACCGTTACTCCAGTGTGGGTTGTATCCTGTGCTCATGGCCACGTGAGGGTCAACCTAAGTGATTATAACTTCTTTGGAGTTCTTAATAAGTATAACCCAGATACTTGCACATTTTTCACTCCTGTTGGAGAGATTGGACGAGATGTTTGAAATGTCAGGGCTGTCCATGGGTGATCAACCATATGAGAAGTACATTCCCAGTACTGAGGAATTGCATTTGCTGAAGCGAGATGCTCCCTGAATGTATGAAACCTATTGGGAGGTCTTGTGCTATTTCCACATTTGTACTCAGGTGATCGGATGGAGGTCTGGGGAGTTAAGTAAATGTCTTGGGCCAACTATCTCTTTGGTGGTCTAGAGGAGAAATCGAGTACAGTAACTCGATTGACAACCAGTATTGATGTTGAAATTGCAAAGAGGATCTCTGAATCCGTGACCTCGTATGTAATAGAGTCGAACGAGGACACTTTTAAACTGGATACAGCTTTCGACAGCTTTCACTATCAAGCCAAAATCCCCATTTCAGACAGAGCCTTGTTGACGGGGTTATCAATGTTGTGGTTGAAATTGTGCATCATGCCAACACCTTCCCACAAAGTCATTAATGCTGAGTAGTGTACCCAGCCATTCTTCTCGCTCATGGTTGGTTCCTCAGCTTGCTTTCTGCTATGGTAGATTGCCTTCAAAGTAGGCTTCAAACTTTTTGTCAAAGCTTTTGCAACGTCGTAGTGGAGAAAGATAGGGAAGGCAACATGGTTGTCGGCCCAGATGCGGGCCCAAGGTGAGAACACCAAACCCTCATGTGGAATTACCTTATACACATCTTATGGCATTGTATGTCATGCACTGCCCGTCATTGATATTAGCGGTGCAGTCTTCTGAAGATTCCATGTCATTCGTCTAGCGGCTGGAGCATTCAGCTTGGAATGGCTGGTATATGCTGAAGATCCGGTAAATTCTTCAGAGCAGCATGAATTACCAGTTAGTATGGTGTTTCCCTAATTTATCTGGAACTTCGTACGGAGAGCGATTCTCTGACCGGCCTGCACCGATGGATTCACTATCCTTCCATCGGGGTTTTTTGGTGGTTGATCAACATCCATCCTGGGTATTTAGTCTTCCGATAGCAGAATATTTGCACCATTGAGCCATGTTTTCCCAGTCGATTCGCTCGCCAGTTCGGGTACGACCAGCTATATATGGGAAATCCAAACCTAGGCCTTCGCTTCAGTGGAAATTTGTATGAAGGAACAAGGGCATAGTATTTTAGTGTAGCTGGAGGAATGGAGGCCAGATTCAACCTCCCACAGAAAGTACCAAATTCATTCACCTGCGTCGGATTTTGTGCATGGTACGTAACAACGGATTTTGTTCCTGATTACAACATAAATAGTACCTATATCAAGAAGATCAAGGCCTTCTTGCAAGCCAATAAAGGCACTAAGACTTCCCGTTTGAGAGGGACAGGAGCACTTCCCCAGGCTGGGCTCAAAGTTGACCCACGGGAGCTGTCAGACAAGGTGCAAGATTGGCTGAAGAGTCTCAACAACAATACTCACAAGGAGTTATGAAGCGTACTCGATCTCTGTCAAACGAGGCAGGTTTGAGTAAGAAGACTCGTCGAGAACCTACGACTGAAGTTCTTTCTCAGGAAACTTCTTCATTGGACATAAACCTTGAGTTTGTTTGGGAGGCTCGCCAGATGAGGACTCTGTGGTCCTTTTATTTTCAAGAAGCTGCCGAACAAAGGGTCCTACGTAATCATGATGGAGATAGGGCCGATGTAAGTCACATGACTTCTAGAGAGGAATCCGTATCAGTATCCACTAGAGCTTTTCCCTCGAGTTTATTTTAAGATCGAGGGACGAGTGTCGAACTATCTGATATTCATTCAGGCTCTTCGGTGGAGGTAATGCCCTCAGTAGAGAATCCAGAACCAAGCTCCGTTGCTAGGTCTGTTGGGACTGAGCTTCTTACTTTAGGAGTCTCATCTACCCGGTGTTATCCTTGCCTTCAAGCGAGAAGCTGGATTACTTGGGAGATGACAATGTTGACTGGGAGGATGTGCATCCTACTCCTGAAACCAATAAACATTCCCATTCGGCTGAAGAAGAGATGCAGATATCTACTCCAAGAATAGAGCTGCAGTCTGGGAGAGCTTCGACTGTTGAAGGTATTCTTTTCTTCATCCAACATCGTCATGGCTCTGTTATTAATTTCGTTTGGTTAAAATAACTGCAGGAGAAATTGTACCAGCCCAAACTGAGGTAGCTACTCAAGAAGCCGTGATAATTCTGACTTCTAAAATTCTCAAAGTGACCTCAGAAATGAGAGAATTAATAGTCCAGCTTGCGCCTGTACTTCTTGAGGGACGAGTGCGCCACTTCCTTCTTACGAGGGTACTGATAGGTAGTAAAAAGTGCATATTTATTACTACATTTACTATCATATTTCCATATTTATTATTATAATTATGCACTATTACTAATATTTTATTATTTATTGTGTGCAGGCCTTGAGAAATAAAAATAAAGGAATAAAGCCTTAACAGAAGCCCAAAAGCCCATGTTTAAAGCCCAATGCAAAAGTTACAATTATCAAATGTCAAAGTTGAAATTACTGAGGGCAATAATTGAAAATACAAAAGAAGAGGGAAGGATAGACTTCTATTCAACCCTAAATACTTGCAGGATGAAGATAAAAGGAGAAGAGTGCAAAGATAAAATTCAAAAAAAATTCGGATTCAGACTGTATACATTTTAGTATTCAGATCATAACTTTTGCTACAGATATTCAAATCCGATGATTCAAGATGCTCCAGAAAGAAAACTTGAAGACCTACAACTCTTATGTTGATAAAACTTTCCAATTCAGTCAGCCAAAAAGCCAATTTTTGCGATCAACATGATAATAAGTTGCAGAACAGATTTGAACTTCTATGGATAAGTGCCACAAGTCTGGAGATAAGATTTTTGGGAGAGTCGTACCGGGACTCTACATCTTCCAGCTCCTATAAATACCCCTGCAGAGCAACAGAAAAAAAGTACAGAATTTAACACAGAATCTACAGAGCTAAATCAAGGGTTTTAGGCTAACTTGTAATCTAGGTTAGGTTTTTATTTTCGTTTTCTTTTGTAATTTTTGTAACTGAGAGGAGAGGATGTTTTCATGGAGGAAGGAGATCTACTTGTACTGAGGGTGACAATCGGTGTAAGTTTTGCTCTTCTTCCATTGTTAAATAAATCGACTCGAGGTTCATTTTTGTTCTTTTATTATTTTAGTTCTTTTATTCTTGTGTTATTCTATTGTTTCTCTCTAATGTCTTGCAAACCATGAGACCCATTATTTCGAGACTGCTTAGCCGAAGAAGAGCCCTTGATGGCCTATGGAGATGAACAAACCTTCTTTTGCTAGTCTTTTATTTTTGTAGTGTAGATCGCGAAGGTGGAAGATCCTATACGCCATACTTGCAAGCCTTCGAGGACAAGGTATGTCGTTGCAAACGGATCAAAGGTAAGCAGGGCAGAAGAGGTAGGTAAGTGTTTCTTTTATTTTCTTTATTTTCTTTTTTTGTATAGATTAAGTCACCAACATCTCTCCAATTTCCTTCACACTTTTCATTGTATATACCATTGTAAATAACAAAATAAATAAAAAAAGAGATAACTTACTTAAACGCTTCCATCGCTAGTCCCTCCCTGAGGATCACGACCCGCATAGCCACTGCTACCGCGGATTAGAATTGAGCACCTTGCACTATTATTTCTAAATCTAAAATACCTTATTTTGTGTGCAAGGAAAAACTCAATCAAAATTTTGGCGCCGTTGCCGGGGAGGGACGGTAAGTTTATCTCTAAAAAATAATTAATTATTAACTAATTCTTTTATTCTTTCTGTTTGCAGGTTTGGAGAACAGGAAACAGTAGAAGTTGATATATAGCAACTCTGTGCCTCTGCCCTCGAAGGCAGAGCATCAGAGCCTACTACAGTGCCGCGGATCCGCGACAATAGCCGCGTTTCCGCGGCCTTAGTAGTTCATTACTGACAGATTTTTCTGCAGGTTGCTACAAATTACAAGATTTGTTTTCTGCTCTGTTAAAATTTGTTCTGTGATAAACCTGTATACTGCTAATTAATCAACAGTAAAATATTTGTTGAAAAAGATAAAAAATTGATTAGACGTTTGCATCCTAGGCACGTGCCATTTCAATTCCTTTATTTTACTGTTGAAGAGTGCTGGAGCAAGGTACGTTCGCATTGCATGCAGAATAGGACTCATCTCTTAGTTGATTTTCATGCTTTGAGTGAATCTTATTTACATATTTTGTACACTTGCACAAATTTATTCTAAGGGCATAACCCATTAACAAGATAAGGTGGGAATTTCATCACCCTTCCTTGGCCCAAAAATCAGATTCCAAGCACTCACTAACCCAAGCCTAATTAAAATTAAGTAGACGTTGGCCCTAGGGACATCTCGGACTCAATTAGGAGATTATCCTAAGGAGGAACGGTGCTGGAAGTTGACTCCTGCCAAATCAGTGTCTAGGAAGGGGATTGAGGGCCGAAAGCCCGAAGATTGGTGGTTATTTAATTAAGGAACGTCTTTGATGGAAAACCTCCCACCAATCTTGCCCTGACCTGGCTGATTAACTTGTGGTCAAAGTCTACACCCTACCTCCTGTGGACGGTCTAACCAGTTAGGAGTCGTCTAGGTCATAGGTCTACCCTAACTTAGGTTAGAATTTTTCTTTTTTTGTTTGCTCATTTGTTTGTTTTCTTTTTTTTGTTTGTGATTGTGTGATATGGCATATAATAATTTTTCCAATTTTAATCCATATTACACACCAACCTCTTTTTCAGATATTACCAAGCCGGCATATCATAATTTTGACCAACCTAGTGTGCCGGAATGGTCTTATCCGAATGAATATAACCCATACCCCCCATCTTATGACCATAATTTTCATACCACTTTCAACTCTTCACAGAGTTCATGGGGTTTCGCTTTCCCCGAGTCTAATTTTCAACCAACTTGTCCTCCGTCTCCACCTTGTCGACAATATTCCCAAGATCATACTCAGATCCACCCATTCAGAATAGAAAACCATCTATCCAGGAAATGATGAGTATGCACGAGTCCAAGCAACAACCACCATCAATCTTAGACATGATGATGCGTGAGTCTACCGACTCACAACTTCATCACGATTACACTTCCTCTTTCCAAGTCCAATCACAAAAGAGGCTTGAAGCCATGACTCAGGCTAAATTAGCTCGTGAGCATGAACTAGATATGATGGTTCAATCTTTGCGTTCTCACCGTCCGGCCAATTTTGATATCGCTGACCACTCTCTTAGAGCCGACGAACCAAGTTGCTTTGGACAACAAGATTCTACTTCAGTGCCATCATTTGAACTTGCCGAAACTCCAATTTTTGATAGTTTGGCAAGTTCTTCCTTTCCTGAAATAGAACTTGAGCATGAATATGATCATGATCTCCCACCTGATGATTCAATTTTACTTCCTGATTCAATAATGACTCCGTGTCTCCACCTGATTTCACTTTTCCCGAGTCAACATTGGATCCTGTGCCAATTCATTATGAAATTGAGTCACCCATTTTTGATGATCATATTGAACTTGACCAATTTTACAATTTTGAAAGTCCCATGGATAAATTGGCAAGTTCTCATTTTTATGAGGTTGAACTCAATGAGATATGTGACCTAGATTCTCAAATCTATGATCAAGTTCAAATTCCCGAATCATTATTGACTCCTGTTTTGTTACCCGACTTAGGTAATATTTTCTAGTCAGTTTTGATTCCCACTCATATCATTCCTGAACTTGAATCACCACCATTGAGTCACATTCCATTGTGGGAAGATTATTGTGGACTTGAGCTTCAACTTATTGATTTGGACCCACTTCCTGAACCTAGCCCGACTTCTGAACCCTTACTTGATTTAAGTTTCTTTCCTGAGTCGGTATTCGTTCCCGCACTTATGACGTCCAAGTCAATCATTCCATCTTTTCACTCTCCATTCTGGGACAAGGCGGTTGACACAATTGACTCTGAATATAATTATGAATTATGGAAATTTGATGGGATGGAATTATTAAAAATGATTATACATACATTTTAGTGGGTTATATAAGCAAGATTTCTGGTGGGTTCCCCCGAATTCCACAAAAGTAGATTGGGCCGCATTTTGTGGACCAATTAGACAACCACCGAACCACCACCTTGAGGTAACTTCTGCCTTCCCTTGTTCTTTTTCATGCATATATGCATTCATTCATACATTGAGGACATGCATAGATAATGAGGGAGGGGAGGGTTTACTAACATACTAACATAGGTAGATACTAATAAAAAAAAATTTAATAATAAAAAAATTTAAAAAAATTGAAAAGGGATAATATTTTGACTTATCTTTTGAAAGAAATCTAAGTTAGTCTTAAGAATTAGGAAAATCATGATTAGGATTTCTAAAAACTTGGTCAAAATAAATAAATTTTTGAATTTTTAGGTATAGGAGGAAAAATTGAATAAATAATTAGTCTTGATTTTTACCTTAATGAAATGTGCATACCTAATACATTTACATATCTAGGATTCTAAGACAAAGACTCTTATGGCCTATAAAATTAAAAAAAATTGAAAAAAAAAGAAAGGGAATTCACTGATTAAGCTGGATACATGTGCCTCAAGAAGCATAAGTATTCACGCCTAAAGGTGATTTTATAAATAAAGTCCTTAGTTTTGTGGCCTAGTTCACTCGAATCCTTAAGTCCGTGGGGTGTTTTCTCACCGGCGCCCTAAAACCGACCGGTTTGGGAGCCACCGACTTTGAGTTCGCTACATGGGTGGATTAGAAAGCCTAAGGAAACTAAGAAAAATTACTCATATATGTATTAACACATCTAATAGTCAATTAGTTAGGTATGAGAGCCTCAAGAAGCCTTCATGCTTACACGAAAGAAAATTAGATGAGTTATACATATTAAAAAAAAAAGAGAGAGAGAAAATAATAATAAAGAGGCATGAGAGTCCAAGTTAAGGAATTCCTAGTATAGATTCACAAGGATGCATGTGATTTTTGGTAACGAAAAAGACTATACAAAATTCAGTTTTGATCCTTACCTAAAAAGGATAACAATTTACTATATAAATACTAAGTTTAAGAATGAATAAAAATGATAATCCTAAAAACTTATAGATTACTTAGTCTCTTCAAACATATTTCAAATATTTTCCTTTTTTATGGATTTTGTGGGTGTAATCCGCTGAAAACCCTCACGAGACAACACTCGTCCTCTAGGGTAACCTAGGGGTTTAACGGCTTGTTGCACATGCTAAGTGCAATCGTGATTCCTACGAAAGTGAGTTAGAATAGATTAATTTTTCTTTTCTTTTCCTTTTTCTTTTTGATTTTTACTCGAGGACGAGCAAAAAGATAAGTGTGGGGGTGTGATAGGTAGTAAAAAGTGCATATTTATTACTACATTTACTATCATATTTTCATATTTATTATTATAATTATGCACTATTACTAATATTTTATTATTTATTGTGTGCAGGCCTTGAGAAATAAAAATAAAGGAATAAAGCCTTAAAAGAAGCCCAAAAGCCCATGTTTAAAGCCCAATGCAAAAGTTACAATTATCAAATGTCAAAGTTGCAATTACTGAGGGCAATAATTGTAAATACCAAAAGAAGAGGGAAGGATAGACTTCTATTCAACCCTAAATACTTGCAGGATGAAGATAAAAGGAGAAGAGTGCAAAGATAAAAATTCAAAAAAATTCGGATTCAGACTGTACACGTTTTAGTATTCAGATTATAACTTTTGCTACAGATATTCAAAGCCGATGATTCAAGATTCTCCAGAAAGAAGGCTTGAAGGCCTACAACTCTTATGTTGATAAAACTTTCCAATTCAGTCAGCAGATAAGCCAATTTCGGCGATCAACATGATAATAAGTTGCAGGACAGATTTGAACTTCTACGGATAAGTGCCACAAGTCTGGAGATAAGATTTTTTGGGAAAGTCGTACCGGGACTCTACATCTTCCAGCTCCTATAAATACCCTGCAGAGCAACAGAAAAAAAGTACAGAATTTAACACAGAATCTACAGAGCTAAATCAAGGGTTTTAGGCTAACTTGTAATCTAGGTTAGGTTTTTATTTTCGTTTTCTTTTGTAATTTTTGTAACTGAGAGGAGAGGATGTTTTCGTGGAGGAAGGAGATCTACTTGTACTGAGGGTGACAATCGGTGTAAGTTTTGCTCTTCTTCCATTGTTAAATAAATCGACTCGAGGTTCGTTTTTGTTCTTTTATTATTTTAGTTCTTTTATTCTTGTGTTATTCTATTGTTTCTCTCTAATGTTTTGCAAACCATGAGACCCAAGACTGCTTAGCCGAAGAAGAGCCCTTGATGGCCTATGGAGATGAACAAGCCTTCTTTTGCTAGTCTTTTATTTTTGTAGTGTAGATCGCGAAGGTGGAAGATCCTATACGCCATACTTGCAAGCCTTCGAGGACAAGGTAAGTCGTTGCAAACGGATCAAAGGTAAGCAGGGCAGAAGAGGTAGGTAAGTGTTTCTTTTATTTTCTTTATTTTCTTTTATTTGTATAGATTAAGTCACCAACATCTCTCCAATTTCCTTCACACTTTTCATTGTATATACCATTGTAAATAACAAAATAAATAAAAAAAGAGATAACTTACTTAAACGCTTCCATCGCTAGTCCCTCCCTGAGTATCACGACCCGCATAGCCACTGCTACCGCGGATTAGAATTGAGCATCTTGCACTATTATTTCTAAATCTAAAATACCATATTTGGTGTGCAGGGAAAAATCTCAATCAGGTACCACTACCACCACTGTAGGGGTTAGATCAGAAAGCACTCTACCAGCTGTTGGCCTAGAGGCCCTTCACCTTAGCTTTGATGATGATTAACTAATGAACGTTAGTTTTCTAATAATCTTGTGTTTAATAAGTTTCAAATATTGATCAAGATCTTAGTAGCTGATTAGCATCAATAAAGGATTCAAAGCTAGTTTTGGAGCTAACATATGTTGATTCAAGAGCTCGCGTGTCAAGATCGCATCTAGCACTCGGTTGGAGTTAAGCTCTATGGATCAAGTTTGGATCGAGTCGGCTTGGAGATAGAGATCGACAAGAAGACTTGCATATAGGTTTGTTTAGTTAGTTTTAGTTTAGATCTTGTGTAAAGATTGATTAGTCTTGATATGCTAAAATACACACAAACAAGTTAAATAGCTTTGGTTTTTGGTTTAACCGTTTTGATTTTTAAGAATATATCTTTCATTTTCATGAATAGATAGAATCAAAAGAAGTTTACATAGTTTATATGTATGTTAGATTTCATCCACATACATTATTGTTTCACATTGTGTAAAACTTATTTGATGTATACCTAGATGATGGTTTCTAGTTTTGTTTTTAACAAAATTTAATTTTGGATTTAATGTCAAAAACATAGATATCTTTTATATATGTATTGGATTCTATCCATACACACTATTCTTCAACAGTATTTCTATATCATGTTTTTGTATTTATACAAGTTTTGGAGAAAATGTATTTTTATTTCAGAATCTAAGTTTTAAAAAATACCGTTTTTGGTTTAAAGCTTAAATTTCATGCCTCGAAAATAGTTCAAATAGTTTGTAATATGTGTTGAATTTTTGATCACACATATTTTTACTTCAAATATTTATTAGAACTTATTTTGTGGAATTTATGTGATTTTATGGGACATTAAAAACCAACATTTCAAATCCTAAAATCCTAGTCCTGAGCCTCCAGGAGGTGGACCAACCAGTCGACCGAACCAAAGCTCAGTCGACTGGTCGGTCGACCGATGTGCACAGGACGTGCACACTACCTTGGCCTTGGGCCGATCAACCAGTCGGTCAACCGGCTAGAGAGTTTACTCTCTGGTTCTGGCCCCAGTCGACGGGCGGTCGACCGACAGGCAAATTGCCTTGGGGCGGTCGACCGACAACCCCAGCAGTAACCGTTGGCCAGTCGACTGGGCGGTCGACTGACAGGTCATTTCTAACCTGTTCTGGACCCCAACAACTATATTTTCATACCCTTATAAAAATGGGACTTTAAGGCCTGTTTTCACTAAGATTTTTGAGCGCCAAAATTTTCATCTTCTACAGAGTTTTTGAGAAGTTTTCAAAACAAGTTTTAGAGCTTTAATCTCTCTATCTTTATTTAGTTTCAATGTTTTTGGAAAATCAAAAGAAAATAAGTCTTGGGATTCTAGTTCTTGTCAAAAATTTCTATATCTTATCTAGAGTTTTTTTTCAAGTATTTTCTTTGTGTTTTCTTTTCCAAAATATTTTATTTTCTCGCACTTGAGCTATCAATTCTATTCTTATTTTTAGGATCTTGTTTTTTGTGAGAAAAATTGTTTGTGATCATTTGAGATCACCAAGAGAGTTTGTGATCATAGGATCACCAAGTTGTAAACCTTTTTCTTTGCTTTGGCTCTGTGCCTTCCCTCTTATGTAGAGGTGATTATGTTTGAGAGAGGAGTTGTGTACTCTAAGTGTTGAGTTGTAATTCCTTGGTGGAGGTCCTGTTGTGAAAGGTCCTATGCGGACATAGTAAAAATCCTTCTGTGTGAAGGCGGGGACATAGAGTAGTTGTTCGAACCTCGAAACATATCTTGGTGTTTATGTTTGATCCACTATCTCTCAACTCTATCTCTCTTTATATCTTGCATTGCTTTTATTGTTCATATTCATATGCTAGATATTGTTTGTGTGCCCTCACCTGTGTTCAACCAAGAGAGCTTTTAAAGCACCTTAACTCTTAGTCTAGAGGAATCTAGAGGAGTAGTTTCAGAGCCCTTCATGGGAAATTTGGGCTCACTCTTGTTACACATAGTGTGTTAGAAAATAGTCTTTAAATTCCACATCATTTGTCCTAGATTAGCTTGTACACCTATTCACCCCCTCTAGGTGTACTTACAATTTGTATCAAAGCTTACGCTCCTGATATTCGGTTTAACCACCTAAGAGTAAGATTCTTGGATTGCTAATCTAGTTTGCTTTGCACACATATAGTTTATACACTCATGAATTTTCTTGCCCCTCCCATGTATGATGTTTCCAACATTGATATGTGGATGTTTAAAATGAGTGCATACCTCAAAGTCCTAGAATTGTTTGTTTACCTTGCCACTATAAAAGAAATCATATGTTGATAATGGCACGCACCTAGAGGCCAATACACAAGCCATGGAGGTCAAAGAACATCTTTTTTTGATTTCTCATTGTGATTATGCTTTTACAGTGTGGAGCACATTGATCTTTCCCAAGGAAAAAGTGCAAAACATTTTGGAGAGAGAACTAAGAAGGGATGAATCCGAGCAAAAGTGCTACATGGTCCAAGGGAATGACTCCCTTGAGGTAAATTCGGATACCCATCTTGATAATGTTGGCCCAAAGGCCCATCACCCTAGTTTTGATGATGATTAACTCATGTAGTTATAGTACTAATGATCTTGTGTTTATTTAGTCTCAGATATTTGATCAAGATTTTAGTAGGTGTTTAGCTTCAACGAAGGATGTGAAGTCAAGTTTTCAGAGCTAGCACGTATTGATTCAAGAGCTCACGCATCAAGATCGCATCAAGTACTCAAGAGGAGTCTAGCTCATTGGATCAAGGTTTGGACCAAGTCAAGAAGGGGAAGAAGATTTTCAAGAGAAGATTTTCAAGAAGACTTGTGTCATGGTTGAAGTGTCAAGATTTATTTTTAGATAAAATGTAAAGGATAAATTAGTTGGTGGATTGCTCAAGTACTCATATATACACACACAAAATTTATATGTCTTTTAGAAAACACCGTTTTATTTTTTAAGCTTCAAATATACTTGTGTTTTATCAAACTTATTTTAGAGCTGATTGTCAAAACATAGATATTTCATCATATATGTGTAATAGATCATATCCATACACACTAAGCTTTAAAAGTGTTTAAAATATCTTGTTTTTTTATTTGGAGAAGTTCTGGAAAAATCGATTTTGAAATATACATATTTTCGTTTAAGCCAAAATTTCTATATTACAAAAATAGTTCAAAATGTTTGTAATGTATTTTTATTTTTAATCAAAAATATTTGTATATCAAAGTATATTAATGAACTTATTTTTGTAAAATTTATGAGAATTTATGGGATTTTATTGAAGGTAAAAAACCCAAGTTTGAATCCTTGAAAATGTTGGACCAGGTCTTCTGCCGATCGACCTGACGGTCGATCGAGATAAAAGTCGCTCGACCGGTCCGGTCGACCGATGTGCACAGACGTGCACAACCTGTTTGGCTGGAGGGCCGGTCGACGGAGCCGGTCGACCGCCAGAGAGCTCTGCTCTCTGTATCTGGCCCCGGTCGACCGGGCGGTCAACCGGCAAAGAGCTTCTGCTCTCTGTATCTAAGCCTCGGTTGACTGGACAGTCGAATGGTGGCACAACGGTCAGAAATCCGACCGTTGGAGGTCGACTGGCCGGTCGACCGGTAGCAGGGTTTCCTGTTGAGTTGGACCCCAACGGCTATATTTTTTAGGCCTATAAATTTGGGCTGTTTTGGGCTGTTTTGAACAAGATTTGACGTGGATTTTAAAGCTAGTTTTTCCTAACTTTCTAAGTATTTATCTCCACTTGTTTTAGAGCAAATACTTCCATATCAAAAGGAGAGTTTTTTAAGAGTGTTTTGTAAAAGAGATTTCTTTAGTTTTTCACCACAAATTCATCCTTATTTTTCTCACACATACTTGAGCTTTCCATTGCCATATCTATCTTATAGGAGAGTTGTTGTGAGAGAGTTTTTAGGTGATCAAAATATTGAGATCACCAAAGTGTTTCATCTTGTATTTGAGGAGGCGAACTTGCGGGTTCGTATTGTTTCGAGTTCTTATGGGAGCTCGGTATAGAGGTGCGGCCTCGGCAAGCTAGTGTGCTTGCCTGTGTAGTTCTTGTGGGAACAAGAGAGGGACTAGTGAGTCCAAGAGTTCTAATGTGAACTCCTTGTAGGTGTTGTGGCACCGAGTGATCCGGTAGGATCGATTCTAGTGGAAATCCTTCATAGTGTTAAAGGCGGAGACGCAGAGCAAGGGAGCTCGAACCTCAAAACAAATCTCCCGTGTTTGCGATTGCTCTTTCTCTATCTCTCACTTGTATTTATATCTTACATGCTTATATTGCTTTCATCTTTATATGCTTGATATATACTTGTGTTTAAATTGATATATGTTTGGGATTGTTTGGTCACACTTGTATTCAACCAAGAGAGCCATAGCGACATCTCAACTCTTATCTAGAGGAATCTTAAGGAGATAGTTCAGAGCCCGTCACCGGAAATTCAGCTACACTCTTAGGTTATACCTTGTGTGTTTAGCTTAATAGTTTTTAATTTGCATAAATAGTTTTAATTCTGCATTAATTCATCATTAGATTAGCTAATCACCTATTCACCCCTCCACTAGGTGATTTAAGATGATTATGCTAGTTCTTCATATAATGATAAATGCTATGGATCCCATGCTATAAAAGAAGAACTATCCATGTTTTGTGTACAAAGCTTTGAAAAGCAAGAATTTTGACTTAAAAAGAGAAAATGAGAAATTATTTTCTAAACTTGATTTAGTTTTACAAGAAAGGGTTGAGATTTCAAATGAGAGGGACTCATCGAAAGTTCAACTTGACCTTACTTTTAATGAATATAAAATTTTGAAAATAAAAATGAGTTTGATATTGTTTTGAAGAAAAATGAGGTTTTATCTTCAAATTTTGATTTTATTTTAAAGGAAAATGATTCTTTGAAAAATAAAATTGTTTTAATTTTAAAAGAATTGAAATTTGTTTCAAAGGAAAATATTTCTTTGAAAAATGATTTTGTTTCCCATTCTTATCATGATTTTATTGATATATCCCCTAATGATAAGAATTTTGTTGCATGCTCCACTTCTTCTTCAAGTATTAATAATGATATTTGCACGTTGAAGAAAAGTGTAGATTATTTGGGCTCCATTTTGAGCCAATGTGCCATGAACCACACACGATTAGAATCCATGTTCCATAAGAAACATGCTCCACATATTCATGCACATAAATCACGGCATACATATGCTCATCATGCTCACACACATGATTATTTATATGCTAATGTGTATACTTGTACACATTGTGGACGTAAGTACCACCTTGCAAAATTTTGTTATGATAGAACACATAATTCAAATTTTGTAAATAAATTTGTTTAGGTTAGGAAAGGTGCTAACCCCCATGGACCCAAGAAAGTATGGGTATCAAAAATCACTCCTAATGTATTTGATATAGGTGTGGGCTCTCACAAGACGTGAGGGTACCGGTACCTTGATGGTTGATGCGTTTCGAACCAAAAGATCATATTCTTGGATGCATCACTTTCAAGGGATATTTAGTTGGAGGACCACCATAGTTTGGAGACATAGAGATTAGCCCTACCAGATTTGGTAACTATCTCTTACTCCTTATTTATATTTACATGCTTTTGTAATGATATTTTTTGCATGTCATGTGTTTCCATGCTCATTATGTTAATGTTTTGTTTATTAAGCTTGTGATATACATGTATAGTATTTGAGATACACCCATGTTTATATGGATTTACATTTGTTTGTGATCTGATCGGGGCAAAACCAAGCACTCAAAAATGTGTTTTTGTGAAATCAGTATAATTATGTATGTGTGCTAATGTTCTCTCGATACTTTCGTTATAGCATTGGCTCAACGCTCAAATCTACAGGGTTAGGAGGTGATAGAAGCATTAACAGTTCTTATTCATGTCGGTGTTAACAAGTTCTTCTTTGTTTAAAGAATGAGAAAAAGAAAAAGATAAAAAAAGAATTCAGAAGTGATAGGTGAAAAAGGCGATAAAACAGTGATGTGAAAATAAAAGAGAAGTGGTTTTGAAAATAAAAAAAAGATGAAATAAAGATGAACTAAGAAGTTGGTGAAAACAATGATGAAAATGATAAAGGAGTTTTGGAATTTGATTTTTAAAATAAGATTAAAGAAAACTCAAGGCTACTAACTACTAATTGCTCTACTAATCATGCTAAGCTCTTAATGATAGTTGCCTCACATGGATCCTTGGCCATCACTAATCCTTGGTTTCAAGAGACGATACAAAGCATGACTCATAAGATTATTTTTCTACATTCAAACAACACATCTATACCACACAAAAAATTGCAAGCTACTATTAAGTCATCAAAACCGGTTAGAGGTGAGCATGAAATAAAAAAGACATTGCAAGTTAACAAGTTAGTGACTTAGATGTTAGAAATGTTAGAATGTTAGAATCCATCATCATGAGCCATCAATGGCTCTTGCAAGAGCAAGACATTGTAGAGGCTATTAGATTTATGTGGATTATCAAGTAAGTGGTTAGATGTTTAGTGGTTAGTAGTAAGATTTCCATAAGAAGAAAAATTAGATAAGTATCATGCAGAAGATGGAGAAGATTAAAATAGAGAAGAAAGTAGACATCTTTACATAGATTGTCACCATCTATTACCTCAATCTTTTCTCTTTCTCTCTCTGAACTCTCAGCCCTAATACATGATCTAAAAAGAAAATAAAAAAAAGAAGAACACCTACACTAAAAGAGAGAAAACCTAGCTTATTTCTCCATCTGCTCCCATTCTGGCCAAACCTTACAATATTTATAGGCAAATGAAGACTCTGTAAGGCGAGACGAGGCAATGCGTCAAAAATCGACGCGTGGGCCCACCATATAACCGTGGACACGTGGCAAATGCCGCGTTTTCATGGTAGTACCAGGGACTTAGGTCCTTGGTTTTGGTGCATGGATTAGTCTCGCTTCGGGGACTTGCCAGATATGCTCAGATTCGGTTATTTCTGTCTAGATTCTTATCAGGCACCCGCCAATGTCTAGATTCAATGTATTTTCTAGAAACTCTCTAGCTTGGCCTCCAAAAATCTAGATTTAATTACCCGAAAATGGGTTCAATTAAGCTCTTATTACTCCTTTGCTCCTAGACTCTTAATTTATCTGCAAAGTAGACCAAAACACAATTAGAAATGATATTTTATTCATAAAATCGGTAGGAAAATGTGGTATAATAATGCAGAATTGTAAAGTAATCACACCCACACACTTATCTTTTTGCTCGTCCTGAGCAAAATAAGAAAAAGAAAAACTATACTTCAAATGTTATTACACCACTTCGCAGGTGACGCGATTGCACTGAGCGTGTGCAACAAGCCGTTAAACCTCTAGAGGTAGAGTTTTGTGTCCTGAGGATTTTCAACAAATTGCACCCACAAAATCCATAAAGGAAGAAAACAAATGTTAGTATTTTGAATACACATTTTGAAAGAGAGACAAGTTTTCGAAATATTTTTGCAAAAATGTAAGCGATCTAAAATCATAAGTCCACCAAAATTATTCTTCCTTAAACTTAGTCTATATGTAAGATCTTGTCATCAATTAAGGTAAGAATTCAAAACTGGATTGAAAATTTTATCCTTCACAAAACCAAGATAAAATGAACTTTGTGATAGTGAAGATTTCTGGGATTTCAACTCTAACCATCAAGCTATTTATTTATATATATATATTTCCTTTTTCTTCCCTTAGTTTTCTTAGGCTTTCGAGTTTACCCGGGTAGTGAGCCTTTAACCGATGACTTCCAAACCAGATGGTCTTAAGGCATCAGATGAAAAACATCCCTCGAGTTTAAGGACTCGAGTAAATAAGGCGAAAAAACTAAGGGGGATTATTTATTTCGATGACCACTAGTAGGCGTGAATAATCATGCTTCTTGAGGCATAGTTATCTAGCTTTAATAAGTGACTTTTTTTATTCATGTATAAGATATATATTTTTTCTTTTTATTTATTTTTATTTTATGACATTTTAGGTCTTTGTTTTTGTCCCAAAAATGTGTAAGTGTGAAGTGTGTACTATCTAAGGCAAAAATTCAAGATAAAATTATCTCTCCAATTTATTTTACTTAGCCTATAATTTTAAAAAGATCCATTATTTGGACTAGGTTTAAGATGTCACAATTTAGGCTTCCTTAATTTCTAAGATCATCTTAATTTTCTTAAAATAGATCAAAACTTTGTCTTTTGTTTCAAAAAGTTGTTAAAGAAAGAAAAAATACTATACAAAGAGAAAATTTCTAAGAATATCCTAAAAGAAGTAAAAAGAAAGAAAATCTAAAAAAACTTTATGTTAGTAGACCCTCCCCACACTTATCTCATGCATTGTCCTCAATGCATCGTGAATGTATGTATGCACGAAACAAATAAGAGGGAAGAAAAAATCACCTCAAGGTGGTGGTTCCGGTGGCAGTCTGATTGGTCTACAAAATGCGGCCTAATCTAATTTGTGTGGAGTTCAGAGGAGCCCACCAATGACCTCTATAATACAACCCACTAAAATGATGTATATATGAATGATTTTTATTAAGAATTTTGCCCCACCTAATTTTCAAATTTTCAAAATAATTTCAGAGTCATTAATATCAACACCCTTGTCCTAAAATGGAGTATGAAAAGATGGAATGATTGATTTGGGCTCAGGAAGTACATGAACTAATATCGACTAAGGAATTTGACCTAAGTCAAGTAAAGGCTCAGGAGTCCAAATTGGTTCAGGAATAGGGTCCAAATCAAGAAATTAAAATTCTATTCCACATTCATTTTCCCACAACGGAATGTGACTTTCTAAGATTAGTGATTCAAGTTCAAGAATGACAGGTGTGGAAGTCAAAACTGGTTCTAAAATGTTTCTCAAGTTTGGTAATAAAATAGAAGTCAAAATTGATTCAGAAATTTGAACTAGATCACAAATTTGATGATTGAAGTCACATTCTTATCTGAGTTCAATTTCATAACAATGAGAACTTACCAATTTGTCAATAGGACTTTCAAAAGTATGAAATTGGTCAAGTTCAATTTGTTGATCATAAAAGATCGATGATTCAATTTCACGATGGACTGGCACAGGATCCAATACTCACTCGGGAAAGGGCCTGAAATCAGATAAAAACACCTCAGTCATTATTGAATCAAGAAGTGAAATTGAATTATCAAGTTAAGATTCAGGATCATATTCATGCTCAAGTTCAATCTCAGAAAAAGGATAACTTGCCAAAATGTTAATAAGATTTTCAAAAATTTGAAGTTTGGTTAAGTTCAAATGGGTATACTGAAATTGAATCTTGGTTTCCAAAATAACATGATTCCTGATCTAGATTGATAGAGTTAGACATATCTGGATTAGTCAATGGTTGATAAGAGTGAGTTTCTTCATTCCTATGAATGTTGACCAATTGACTCAGTTGTGCTTCGAACCTTATCAATAAACTGGGTAAAAGATTTTTCAAATTGTTGTGAGGTCTCATGCAAGATTTCTATACTCTTTTCTAGCTCAGATTTTTCTTTGAATGGTTGTTCTAAAAAGGGAGTGTGGGAATCTTGATTTTATAAAAACTGTGAAGATTGTGAGTCCAACAATTTTTGAGATTATCGCTCAAACTCACGTAAGAGTTCCTCGGTCAATTCTAAGATGGATGTTTGATCATTTTGAAGAGGTGGGACTAAGTAAGACTCTTGAAAATATTATGGAATTGGGGAGGCCAACAATTTCTGAAATTGTCGCTTGACCTCTTGCAAATTGGCTTCTATACTTTTTTATAACTCAGATTTTTTCTCTATTGATGGTTCTAGAAAAGGAAGCAAAATCAGGGAATGAATATTGTGGAATTTGTGAAAATTATGGACTAGGTGGTTAAAAATTTGACTCGGGGGAGGTGAATCCTATTAACTCTGTAAAGAATTAAAATTATTTTAGAAATTATAGTCATAAGATTGGGGGTATGGGTTGTATTGATTCGGATAAGTCCAACCCGGTATATTTGGTTGGCTCATATTGTAAAATACCGGGTTGGTATAATCCGAAACAAATGGGGTTAGTGTGAAATATGGATACATATTAGGATTTAAAGAATTGTTGTTGTTGAATTCTATTTCACAAACAATAACAAACAAAAAAGAAAAAGCAAATAACAAACAAAAAGAAAGAAAATCAAAACCAAGCCTATACTAGGGTTGACCTAGACCTAGACGACTCCTAACTGGTCGATTACCCGCGGGAGGTTGTTATATGAATCTGACCACAAGCTAATCAGCCAGGCAGGGGCAAAATACGATGGGAGGTATCAGTACATAAGCAACGGGCCTTAATTACGTCAAACCATGGTATCTTCGAGGCGTAACCTCTTAATCCTCAATCTTAGACACCGATTTCACAAGAGTATGATTCAAACATGTTTCACCCGCGGTCAATCTCTTAATGAGTCTGAGATGTCTCGAGGGGCCAACGTCTATCAATTTTTATTAGGGCTTGGGTTGTGTGAGTGGGGAGGTGATTTTTGGGCTAAGGATGGGTGATGAATTTCCCACCTTATCTTGTATGGGTTTTGTCCTTAATTTCAATTCGTGCAAGTGTGCAATATAGACAAGAATATAACACAAAGCGAGTAAATTACCTACATGTTTGTCCTATGCTATATACAATGCTATATGTACACCTCAGTCCAAATCACAACAACAGAATAAATTATAGTATATTGGAATTGAATTTGACACGTGCCTAAATGCAAATGTTAAACCATTTTAAAAGTGTCCAAAATACTGTATTTTAGTTCTTTAGTTTATTGCAGTGTTCAAGCAATCAAAGAAGGAAAGTAATAGTACAGATCAACTAGCTATTACAGTGAACACAGCCCAACACAACAAGATACACAATTATCACAAAATCGCCGCGTTTCCGCGACAAAAGTCTCATTTTCGCGGCTTTTCTCTAGAAGCTGGGTCCCTGCTTTCTGGGGCAGGGAGATGCAAATCTAGTATTTGTTCTGGAATGTTAAGATCTTGTAAAGATTATCCTGAACACCAAAACAGAGAAGAAAATGTTAACAAAAACGTGAGATTCCCGTTCCCAACGACGCCAAAATTTTATCGGGGCGAAACAAAGCACTCGAAAATGTGTGTTTTGTGAAATCAGTATAATTGTGTATGTGTGCTAATGTTCCCTTGATACTGCCGTTATAGCATTGGCTCAACGGGTCGAATCCATAGGGACGAGAGGCAATAGAAGCATTAACAGTTCTTATTCACGTCCATTGTTAACAAATTCTTCTTTATTAAAGAATGAGAAAAAGTAAAAGATAAAGAAAAGAAATCCAGAAGTATTAGGTGAATAAGACAATAAAACGGTGATGTGAAAATAAAACAGAAGTGGTTTCGAAAACAAAAAGAAGATGAAACAAAGATGAACTAAGAAGTTGGTGAAAACAATGATGAAAATGATAAAGGAGTTTTTGAATTTAATTTTTAAAATAAGATAAAAGAAAACTCATGGCTACTAACTACTAATTGCTCCACTAACCATGCTAACCTCTTAGTAATAGTTGCCTCTGTTTGGTGTCAGAAAATTGAAATACGAGTCATAAAATTTCCTTGAATCAATAAAAAATACAATGGATCAATAATTTGATTACAAGAGAGGGAAGATATTCAAGCTCAAAATTTTCCTTTGTTTAGTGTCGAGTTCTTGATGTAACAATGGAAAGTAAATCTTGTTTTCTGTTAACTGGGCCACGATCTCTTGGGAGTCTTCCCTTTGGACGGTGGACGAAGTAACACAGTTTCTGTCCAACAAAAATCTCAAAGAGACCTTAGGTAAGAACAAACTTAAACTCAGCAAGTTGTTAGAAGAGTTTTTCTCTTCTGTATTTCTCAGCTGGAGATTCTGATCTTTCTAAGGCTTACAACTAAAGTTCTTCTAACTAAAACTTTCGACCCCTTTTCTATAGCAAACTGAGCTATTTATAGGGGTTTCAGGGTAAAACTGTCCCCTAAAAATACTCCATAATGGGAGTTTACTCCCACATTACGTGGATAGTAATTGACCCAGTAATGAGGGCAGTTATAACTAAGACGCGAGTTTTGAGCCTCACGTTTTTTCATTGAAGTAACGCTTGAGAAACATGAACTTCAAGTTCTGCAATAAGCTTCATGTGAGATGTGGGCTTCAGTTTTTGCATCTGGGTGTTGCATAGATACCTGAGACGCAAGTTCCAAGCTCTGCGTCTTGGCCATTGCAGTGAGGTAGAGATGCAGATTTTAACCCTTATGTCCTGGTACTACAATGGTGCTGAGACGCGACTTTCGAGCTCTGCGTCTTGGTTATTGTAGTAACATTAAGACACAGGTTTCAACCTTCGCGTCTTGGTGCTGTGCTAGTGACTATACTGCCTTGCATCTGGAGTTTAGACTCTGCTTTTTGATGAGTTGACCCCAGTGATTTTTGGACAGTCTACATAACCCTCTCCAATGTTTTCGATATTCCGTGGTTGACTAGGACGGATTTCGAAATACTTTGGACTTTGATTGAATTCATACTTCTGATGATTAGACTGACAATCATTTGAGATGCTCTGAGCTTAATCCTGTCTGGAATGTGATCTTCGTGAGTGTACTGTAAAACCCTTTGAAGCCACCAGAGATGATCGTCATGAGGGTCTAGATATGCAGTCTAGACCTCCTCGGTTCTCTGAGCTGGTTATTGGTGTAATGTTGAACCAGGGGTAAACAGTCATCTACTTGTGCCAGTATACTGTTGAACTGATTGCAGAAGTAAAGACAGAGTGTGAGTCTTGTGGACACAGGGGTCATGTTACTTTAGAGACGCGGTCCTCACTCGAAGTGGGGACGTGCCTATTACTTTGCTAAATAGGTGCAACCTTTGAAGGGATGCGACCTTTGCAGTGAAGACGCGACTCTCACTCTGTTTAATAGGCGCACCTCTTACTTCATTGAAGAGACACAACTTTTAGAGGGAAACTGCTTTATTAAACGCGAGACCCGCGTTATGTGTGCGTCGCCACGTATCTGGCAGAGCTGAGGGGATATCTCTCCTTTAACGTGCCAAAATTGCATCCGTTTAAGACGCGTGCCACGCGTCGGGAGAAGATTGGGCCTCAAGACACGCTCCGCTTGCAGATCACTATGTCTATAAAAGATAATAGTCTTTCAAGAGTAATTATTAGACTCTTCTTCTTCTTCGTTAAGCCTTGTGTCGAGGGTTAAGAAAAGCTTAAAGCTTTTTCCATTTTTCTATATCTTTGACACCAATTTCACAGTTGAAATGGCACCAAAAGCCAAGCATGTTGCCTCGTCCTTGAGCGCTATCGCTCCAAAGGCCCAAATGAGTGGTCCTCCCACGCAGGAGGCACCCATTTCACGTAATGAAATAGCATCTGAACTGGTTTCCGCCATTGAAGGAGCTTAAAGAGTTCTCTTAAATCTTAGGTC
Organism: Agave tequilana; assembly: GCA_038442645.1. Lineage (NCBI taxonomy): Eukaryota > Viridiplantae > Streptophyta > Magnoliopsida > Asparagales > Asparagaceae > Agave > Agave tequilana. The sequence continues at coordinate 41,385 of JAVJIF010019289.1, read as the reverse complement.
TCTTTTGAATGTGAACCGCTAACGCGAGGCTCATGCCTGTGTTTGATTTTCAGACGCGGCTCTTGCATTGGTAGGCAAGACGCGGGTTTGACGACCTCCGCGTTTTTACTTCATCAGCTTAAGTCTGTATCTGCCTGTTGAATGTGGGCCCCGTTGAGCCTTGCGTTTTGAACCCAATACTCAGAATTTATCTAAGTGAGGAAGATTCAGACGTGGACTTCATGTTTATGAAAGGACGCGGATTCATGGACGCGGCCCTTGAGTCTGTGTAAGAATGCTAACTTCAGGACACAACCTTCAAGTCTTGTGAATGAACGCGGCCTTTAGGTCTGTGCATGAATGCAGACTTCGGAACGCGACCTTCATTTCTTGTGAATGGACGCGAACTCCAGGACGCAACTCTGAAGCGTCGCATGCAATCCGTCTTAAATATCTTGTAGGATCTTTTAATGCCAAGTCGGCATTGATGGTTGGGGACCTGTGTCATTTGGTGTTTTCCGAAGTGATAATCCACGTGTCAGCTCCACATTGGACTTGATGCTCATGCAGGTATTTAAGGTTGATGGCTTTAATTTTTATGCCATTAATTATAAGCCTTATGGCTTGCCTATAAATAGACCTCACCCCCTTAACAGTCCATTATCTAGACTGTTTTCCTTTGCGAGCATGAGCTCTGAAGGACTTCTTCTTGATTTTTCTATCTTCCCTTAAAGGGCATGTGTTCTAATGAACAACAAGAACTCAAAGCATCCATGATTTCCTTCAATCTTCTCTGAAGATTATCTCTCTATCAAGTGATTTCAAGATAAAAAAGCATTACTTTAAGTGCTTTTACGGTCGCGCCTTGATGACTAAAGTCCAACTTCTAGAGAATTTTTCTCCGGGTAGGAACTATTTATCGCCATGAAATACTCGATCCCCTGACATTATGTTTTCCCGTCCATTGAGGAGATTCGCTCTCTTGATCACCTCTTGAAATCTGATTGATGCGCTCATGTTCGGTAGACGCGTCTTTCGGACTTCTTGATGAGTTACGAGCTTATTGACTTTAAACTCTAAGTCACAAGTTCTTCAAACGCGAGTGTGATAAACTCTGTGTTTGGATTTTGAAACGCGAACTTTGTATATGAAGCTCGCGTTTTGGGGCACTGGACTTAGAGAATTTTAAGTCTACGCTTTTGAACCTTCTTGACGCGGATGTGGAAACCTCTGCGTCTTAGACGCGAGCGTGGCGAACTCTGTGTCTTGAAGTTACCTCGGGTAGTTTTTAAGACCCGCATCTGTATTCTTGATTTATTCTTCGCGTCTTCACATCTTGAATGCAAGTCTAAAACCAGACTACGTTCGGATCCAGATTCTCTTCACTGGTTAACTCCGCATCTGGAGTTCATGACTTCAGTCTTGTGTTTGCACCTCAGATTTTCTATCCTATCTTCACAGCATTTTAACCCTTTGGTCTTTGCTTCTTGCAGGTTTGGCAGCCTCAATCTATCTTCTACATCTTCGCTGGGCTTATGGGAGAGTATTTTGACCAGCCAGCTTGTTCGAATGGCTAGCACTCGGGGAGTCAGAGCTCTTGTTCATGGGCAAGCTTGGTTCATAGGAGAATATTTTGACCAGCCAGCTTGTTCAAGCTCTCGGGAAGTCAGAGCTCCTATCCATGGGTGAGGAGGATTCGTGCGATTACTGATATCCATCAAGGCCTTATTGGATATAACGCACCGGCAATGCCCCGGGTTCGTCATGGTCACAGTGGGTATGGTGGTGGGTATGGCGGCCTTGAAGATCACAGGAAAGAGGACGTCACCAGTAAGGTCTCGGATCCTCCCTTTGCCAATTTTGATCAAGAAAGATCCAACTTTCTGGTAGCAAAATCTGCCATTAAATGAAGGATTACGGCCCACACCAGTTGGTCGGGTGGAATCAGAATGCTCTCCTGCATTTCGACCTCGAGAAACACCATTGTTCTCAATTAGCGGTGAGCTTCTTCAATGTTCACATCATGCATCATGATGTAATCAGCACTCGATCGGCTCAACACTGATCAACCTGACATGATTCAGTGGAGGAAGAGAGGAACCTTTCTTTGGTGCTCTTCCAAACATCCTTTATTTGGAGCGACGTAAATATCTTGAGGAGTGAGTGCAATCATTCACTGAACGAGAGGGACTTCTTTGTACTCCTTTGTTGTAATACTCAATCTTATTGTATAAGAGAGCGCCTTGTATCACTTTCATATGTTTGAATAATAAAAGTAACATTTTTTCCTGTCTTCTTATATGTCTTGAATTCCTTTTTGCATTGAAAATCAGACAAATAGAAGTAGGAACCCTTGACTTCCTAGAAATGCGATAATTAACTTAGCAAGTCAAAGTTGGGAAAAAAATTCTATTTCAGGAATTTAAGCTTACTGTCGAAGGTGTGATATTAACTTGACAGGAGTGGGAGAGTTTCTGTGGACTTGTCAATTCACGAATGAGAATGGCAAGTGAAGTTTTCATCCCCACAAAGATTTTGACTAAGTATTCATTAGAGGTTTAGTATTAACATAATTAGGACTCAGCTGGGGATTTGATGAAAATACTGTTAAAAGATACAATGCTTTTAAGTGAACCTGCTATTATGCTAACAAGAATAACAAGTGAGACTAGACCATTGAGGATCTAGGAGAAATTTTACTGTTAGAGGTGTGATATTAACTTAACAGTTTGAATTAGGTCTTATCAGAGGTGTGGTATTAACTTGACAAGAACGTGAGCTAAAGGTGTGGTATTAACTTGGCTCAACAGGAATTTCAGCTTCATTTGGGAAAACTGAAAACATCACTGTCATAGTGCAATGTTAAACTTGGTGGTAAAGATAATGATAAAGGTGTAATTTTGAACTTGGCATTAGTCATCTCGACTTTGATAGGAAAGTTCGAGGGAAAGTCATTGTCATAGGTGTATTGTTGAACTTAACAATGAACTTAATGCTAGAGGTGTGATTAACTTAGTATCGCTCTTCTCAGCTTCGATATGGAAGCCTGAGGAAAAGTTCCTGTCAGAGGTTTGATATTTGAACTTGACAGCAACTTAATCACTGTTAGAGGTGTGGTGTTAAACTTAACAGTAATTTCTCAGAGGTGTAATATTAACATGACAGGAGTTGATTTGCGATATAAGCAGTTTTGAGGACTTGCCATTCTATTGATTAGAATTGGCAAGTGAAGTCTGAAATATCAGAGGTGTAATATTGAACTTGATAAAAATTAGTTTGCGATAGGAGCAATTTTGAGGACTTACCATTCTATTGATGAGAATTGGCAAGTGAAGTCTGGAATGTCAGAGGTGTAATGTTAACTTGACAAATTTGAAGACTTGTGACTCCATGTAGAGGAGAGACAAGTGAAGTTTGTACTCTCTGAGGAGTATTAAAACTTTTCACTGTTAGAGGTGTAATATTAAACTTAACAATGATTGAGCCTGTGGACCTACCACTCTATGGAAGAGAATTGGTAAGGGATTTTTGGTGAAAAAATAAAATAAATTGTCAGAGGTGTAATATTAACGTGACAATTATTAATTTCCCGGGGACATGCGAGGTTCGTCGTTAGAGGTGTAATATTAACACAACAGCTGAGAAATTTTTTTTTGAGTGTTGTTGTCAGAGGTTTAATATTAACTTGACTGAATCTATGGGGTTTGGGAAATCTAGTTTGTTAGAGTTTAATGTTAATGTGATAAGTCCCAGCTCATTTTGTTAGAGAAATGAATTCAAATATTCTTGTGGCCCTACCATTCTATGGAAGAGAATTGGTAGGAGATTTTGGAGGAGAGGATGGGACCAAGTTCCTTAGGATTTTTAGCAAAACCTCAACTATCAACGGATTTGGTGTGCCTTTACCAACTACCATTTGAGTTGGGTTAGTCATGCTATTTTCCTCAACATGATGAGTTGTCGAGGAATTATGTTGGATTTAAAAGCCAACATTTTCCTCTATCCTTGGTCGTCGGAGGCGTCGGATGTCCATAGGTACACTAGAGAAGAGTAACAAAGTTAAAACCGAAGTCTTGCATTTTGTTTCTTCTTCAATGTTTACATCCTGCGTCATGATGTAACAAGCGCTCGATCGGCTCAATGTTGAACGATCGTGATGTAATCCAGTGGAGGAAGAAAGAAGCTCTTTTTTGACGTTCTTCCAATCATCTTGGATCTGAAATTTTGATCATAGGTGTAGTATTAACCTGATCAGAAGAAGAATGCTTTCAAGGATAGTATTTCTTCAAGAATTTATTATTGATTGGCATCATAGCATATTACCGTCTGGGGTTATGAGGCGATATGCTTCATTTGAGTAGACCAACTCCACTATAAATGGTCCTTCCCATTTAGGTTGGAATTTTTCTTTTGTCTTATGTGTCATTATCATGGGTCTTCTGACGACTAAGACAAGGTCACCTTTCCTAAAAGTCTGCTCCTTGACTTTTTTGTTGAAGGCTCTGGTAATTCGAGCTTGATAGAGCTCGATTTGCGATTGAGCTTGCAGGCATTTATCATCCAAAGCCTCCAGCTCTTGGAGTCGCAGTCGATGCTTCTCCTTATTTGTCATCTCTACTGTCAAGGTGACACGTAGAGATGGGATTTGGATTTCTAATGGGAGTACGGCTTCACACCTATATACTAAGGAGAATGGTGTAGCTTTCGTTGGGGTTCGAACTGTCATGCGATAGGCCCATCAGCATTCACCTAATTTGTCAGTCCAGTCGCGTTGATTTTTTGAGACGAATTTCTTGAGAAGTTTTCCAATCATCTTGTTGAAAGTTTCTGCAAGGCCGTTAGCGGCTGGATAGTATGTCGTTGAAGACACACTCTGAATTCTGAACTTGTTGCGAAACCTCTAAAAGGCCTGGCTGACGAACTGGGGCCCATTATCATGGACGATCTGTCGTGGCACACCAAAGCGGTAAATGACATGATGTTTAACGAATTTGATCATGTCAGATGCTTTTACCTCCCTCAAGAGAATAACTTCAGCCCATTTAGAGAAATAGTCAGTTATAGCTAAGATGAACTGATGTCCTTTGGATGAAGGTGGGCTGATAGGGCCATCCACGTCCATTCCCCACATCTCAAATGACCAGGTCAAAGTTGTAGAGCGAAGATGTCCTGGTGCTTGATGGATGAAGTCACCATGGACCTGACAGGCATGACATCGTTTGGCATAAATGATGGCATCGAGGATCATCTTGGGCCAGTTATACCCCAGTCTACATAGTCGATCCCCAAGCTTTGGGCCAGGCTGATGAGCTCCACACATGCCATCATGTGCTTCTTTGAGTACTTCTTGTGCCTCCTTCTGTGACAGGCAGCGGAGAAGGATCCCGTCATGCGATCGGCGATACAGTATTCGCATGATCGCATTAGGAGCTATTCGTTTTGCCGTAAAAGGCGTAAAAGTTCGTAATTCGTAATTGACTTACAACCCAGTTATAACTACGGCGTTTGTTTGGACTGTAATTCGTAAAAGACTTATGCAACTCAACTACCACTCACTTGCAACCCAATTACCACTCACTTACAGCCCAGTTTAGCTAATTTTATGGTCATGCAAATTTGTATTATTTTTTTATGTTAATATTAATTTTTTAATATTTAGCATTTTTAATATTTATTTGTAATATTAAAACTTTTTAAATCACCAAATAGTTAATTTTGCGGTCAACTTTTTCACTTACGACTTACACATTACGATAACCAAACACAGTAAAATACAATACACTTTCCCACTTATAACTTTATATTACCAACCAAATACCATAAAACTTACATGCATGTAAGTCATTTACAACTGCAAAAGACTTTACCAATTTGACTTACGAATTACGGTCAATTACGACAACCAAAGAAACCCTTATAGTAGAATTTAGGGGCTTTCCTTCTATTGGCAGTCGCCTCTTTAGGATCATCAGGTAGGATGCCTTACAATGCATAGTCCATGTACGAGAATCGTCAATCCCTGAGCTCTAGACCTTTTGAAGTCTCTAGAACTTCTTTGACTTGACAATCTCCTGTCAGCTTTTGGTGGTTTTCAAAAGCGAAACTTGGGTAATACAAGTCATGGCTGTAGACGAGTATTTTCTCTACTGCTCTGGCTGGAAGAGCCAAAGGAAGCAGCGAGAGATGCTAGTGCATCTGCATGCGCATTTTGCTGGCGAGGTACATGGTCGATGTAAAAGTTTCTGAACCTCTCGGCCATAAAGATAGTTGCATTGAAGTAGGGTACTAAGTCTTCATGCCTGACTTCATACTCCCCGCAAATTTGATTAACGATGAGTTTAGAGTCACTGTATGCTTCAAGATTTTTAACACCGATCTCATTGGCGATTTGCATTCCGATCAAGAGAGCATTGTATTCTGCTACATTATTAGAACATGGCTCAATTAATGAGAATGCACGAGGGATTACGTAGTTCTGTAGGGAGACAAGGACTAGTCCCACTCTTGCTATGATATTCCCTCGCGGGCCCGTTCTTGATGCACCGTCGAAGAAGAGTTGCCACACCTATCCTTCGAAGGAAGTCTGAGTCAGACAAACTTCAGCAACCTCGTCTGAAGATCCTCATAAAATTTGGTCGCTCTTGGATCTGGATGCTAAGCCAGGAAATTCGCCATCGCCTGTCCCTTAATGGCTTTTTGTGGTAGAAATTGCATCTCATACTGGTAGAGCAATATGGCCTATTTCGCTAGTCGACCATTTAATGACGATGGCTTTGTCATAAGCAACCTTAAGGGATTGACTTTTGATATGAGGTGTATGGTTTGACCCACCAGGTAATGTCGCATTTTCTGGACGGTGAATGCCAATGCCAAACATTCCTTTTTGATTGGGTTATACTGATGTTCAGCTCCAATCAAAGTTCTACTCAGATAGTAGATTGCTTGCTCATGTCCTTGATCATTATTCTGGGCTAGCAAAGCTCCTAAGGAATTGTCCATCGCTCGTTCATACATCAGGAAAGGTTTTCCTGAAACCGGAGTTGTAAGAACAGGTGGTTGCATGAGGTATCATTTTATTTCTTCGAACGCTTGTTAGGAAGCATTGTCCCAAATGAATGAGACAACCTTCTTCATTAATTTGGTAAAGGGTTGGCATCTTTCGGAGAGATTTGAAATAAACCTCCGGATGTATGCTAACCGCCCTTGTAACCCTCTAAGCTCCCTGAGGTTCCTTAGAGGTTGCATCTCTTGGACAGCACGGACTTTCTCTGGGTCTAGGTGAATTCCTTTGGATGTCACTATAAATCCTAAGAATTTACCACTGGCTAGCCCCAGGAAGGATTTAGTGGGGTTTTTTTAGCTGATGTGCCCGCATATGGTCGAATACCATCTTCAGATCTGCTATGTGATCACCTTGGCACAGTTTTTTACTACAATGTCGTCGAAGTAGCATTCCATTGTTTTACATATGTGCTCATGGAAAATTAGATTCATAGCCTCTGGTTTGTTGCTCCTGCATTTTTTAATCTGAAGGGCATAACAGTATAGAAGTATACCCCCAATGGCTTCCTAAAAGATGTATGATTTTCATCATCAGGGTATATCTTGATTTGATTTTATCCTGAGAATCCATCCATTAAGGACATCCATTCAAATCCACACGTATTGTCAATCATGACATCCGTGATTGGGAGAGAGAATTTATCTTTTGAACAAGCCTCATTTAGATCACAAAAATCTAAAATCAATACAAATTTAGATCTTCTCATTTTTCTTGATAACCAGGATGATATTGGCTATCCAATTAGGGTGTTATTCCTCCCTGATGAAGCCAGAGTCTATGAGCTTTTTGACTTTCGACTGGATTGATTCCATTATTTCTGGACGAAACCGTCGTTGCTACTGTTTGACTGATTTTGCGTCCGAATTAATGTTGAGGCGATGCATAGCCACTCGAGGATCAAGCCAGGGCATGTCCTCATAATTCCAAGCGAAAACATATATATACTCCCGCGTGAGAGAGATTAGATCTTTCTTCTCGGAGGGTGTAAGCTTTTGCTTATAAAGATGGGCTTTCAGATTGATCTGGGTGACCTTATCCTCTGAGGGTGGTTCATGTTGTTCAAAGCAAATATCCCAGAGAGTGTTTAGGTGTTTGATCCAAGGATCTGTATCCGATCGGATCATTTCTTTATCTTTGTCTTCCAGGCGGCTTGTTGAAACCATGTTTACTAAAAGTTCTCTGAAGATGTTGCCGACACTGACAACTGACTCCCACGATGATTTGCCCGATGAGTGATTATGGTTTAATGACTCTTCAGACTCAGAGGCTGACGGGATTGAGGTTGACACATAGCCCAATCCCCTGCGAGTTCAATTATAATAATCAGGGGTCTTCCCTTTTTGAACGAAAAATCGAAGCAATGTTCTTCTTCCTTTGCCGAAGTTCAAGCCAGGATTCCTTGTTAGGTCGTACCCCATGTTCTCCATCATTCTGAGTATATTTGGCTCATAATGAGAGAATTGAGGGGATTCATCATCGCTTTCAGAGCTTTTCCAGGTCATTGATTTAGACTCGACTCTTCCAAAAAGGATTGGTCTTTGACCCTTGCATCTTGCTGGGACCATGAATAACGATCCTTGTGCATCAGTAACACCTTGATATACTATGAGGGACGACCTCATTGGTACATTCAATGATGTCAGAGAATCTATTGCTGACCGGGGTCGTCATCTAGCTCGGCATTAGTGTCTGACGGTACGGAATCAGAAGCCAACCAAGAAAAGTAAGCCAAATCTGACTCTTCATTAATATACCACTTGCCTACATCATTGGAGAGGTTATTGACACCGAGTTTATTAATACTCGTTATAAGTGGGTTCAGCTCCCAAAGACATTCTTTTTCTGCCACTGGTTCAGTGTCAGCTTCATTACCAGAGTCTGGTTCTTCTTGTTGTGGATTCTCGTTCTTCTCCAGAGAGTCGTGGTACAAGAGGGAGTCTGTGAAATAATTCTCTACCCCCTTGAACAGATGCCTTTCGGCAATCAACGTTCGAACTTTCCCACTTCCATTGATATATTTCATGACTTGATGGAGGGTGGAGGGGACGATGGAGTTACGATGAATCCATGGTCGTCCGAGCAGCAAATTGTATGAAGTGTCAACGTCGATCACATAGCACGTCACTTCATATCTCAAGTCCCCAATCTGACATTTGAGTTTAATTTTTCCCATTGGGTGCGTACCATTGGCTTTGAAACTATAGATGGTAGTTTGGGTGGCGGTCAATCGGTGGGTGGGGATCCCTAAGTGCTACATGACCTGGCAAGGCATAATGCTCAACGCAGATCCTGGATCTACCTGAATGCGGCTCACTTCAGATGATCCAATATACCCTGTGAAGTACAGGGGCTTATCATGTTTTCCCTTGACCTGCATGTCGTATGGTGTGATGGTAATGCAGGGGGTATTTTGAGAGGCGTGGAGGCAATCTTTTTTATTTTTCTCTTGTGGTCCAATAGGGATCTGGGCGATAAAAACCTCAGCATCGGCTAGAGCTTCTCTCAGAGCTTCTCTTGTTAACTTTGATAGCCTCAGGAGCTCGTAAAGAGTGATTCTGGCCAGGATGTTGACCAGTTGAGCCAAGACATCAAAGCGGTAAGGTACTAAAGTCCCTTCTATTTTGTCCTTCGGAAGAGCTTTAGAATACCGAAGCTCTTTCAACTTCTCACCGGTTGCTTTGCGGAAGGTTTGGTTGGCTCTGTAGCAGGTTCGGGCGGATTTGCCACTAACCCGTCATACTTCTTTAGTATGACTGTCCCGAACGAGTCTCGGCCACAAGTGGTGCATTCAGTTCTGCGGCAAGGACGCTCGTTTCCTCTTCCGAATCGGTAAGTGAGGGAACATCGGTTTCTGCTTCCTGGGAGGAAGCGCATACCATATTGCAAAGCAAAGCTTTTTCCTTGCCTTTTCCTATTGGTAATAGTAGTCCACTGTTGGCTTTCGACAAGGTCGGGATTAACCCACATGATCTCTCCCTGAGGTGTAGGAATAGGTACAAGACCCTTCTCTTGCTGGTGATGCGGGTCTGTATTGATCATCTTTAGTTTCCCTTTCGGGATGGGAACAACTCCGGTCGGTATTAGTGGTTGGTTTCCAAACTAAAGAAATGACGTCATGTTGGCTATCACTTTCTTCTATTCTGGACGGAGCTTAAGCACTTCCGTACCAATCAGAGCTTGAAGAATATTTTTGAAGATATAACAGCTCTTAGTGGGGTACCCCAACATCCTATGATATAAGCAGTAGTTGGGATTGTTGGTCTTGCCGACCTCCCTAGAACATCTAGCTTCAGGAAGTTTTAATCTGTTGCTCTTGTTGAGTAACTTGATCAACGAATCGACGTGCTCGTCTTTGAAGGAGTACTGCCTGTTGGCGCGCGGCTGACTTAAGAACCTCCCCCTCTTGTTGGTTGTGGTTTTAACGGGGGATTTTGACTCTGTCGCCAGTGTATCCTTCCTTTTCGACTGGAAAGACCCTTCTGGCGTGCACCTTGTTGACTTTTCGGGTCTGGGCTTGTTTTCTTCTGCCCTAACCCTGGTGATAATTTCTTTGGCCTGTTCACCTTGCTGGACCAACTGCTTCTAGGTGCAGCTTTCAGCAGCCCCTATCTGGGTTAGGAGTGAAGTTTACAAATTGTGGCGGCATGTTTCCACTAGGGTGGCCTGGGTCATACCGCTAGGACATCAGAGTTCTATTTTCTGAAATCTTTCCATAAATGCTTTGATGGACTCTCCCTTTCGCTGCTTCGTTTCCAAGAGAGTGGGTATTGTAATCTCTGAGTCATCTTCAAAGAAGCGTGTCAGGAAGAGCTTTTCCAAATCACCCCAGTTTTTGTTGGAACCTTCTGGAGTTTCATGAACCATTCAAAGGCAAACCCTTTTAGAATGTCGATGAACAAACGCGCCAAGATGGCGTCATTATCTACTACAATCCCCATTTGAGACTTGAAGTAGTAGATGTGTTGGTTCGGTGACCCTTTGCCGTCGAAAGCCTGTAGGGTCGGAGCTTTGAACTTAGGAGGGTATGGAACAAGGTCCCACATAGCCGGATATGGCCGGACCACTCCTGCTTCTTGAAGGCCTTTTCAGTTGGTAAGGGCTTCCAGAAGCTGCTCCAATTGATTCATTCTTTTAGAATGAGTACCCCCATTCTCTGAATTGCCTTCCTCTTTAGATGAGGATTTAGACGACTCGGAATTGGATTGCCCCTTCTCTCGATATGTACGGAAGATGAGCTTTCCCCTTCCTTCCGTTTGCCTATAGACTTCTTAGAAGAAGCTTTGCCATCTGACTTCTTCTTGTCCTCGAGCAATTGTGCAAGCATCTGCTTGAGGGTATCGATAGATTCTTGTTGGGCACGAATCATATCGAATTGTTCCCTTTGGATCTGAGCTCGCTGTTCTAAACACCTGGTCGTCTCCTCGGGAGTGTTTGTCATGTACGCGAAGGCTTCCTTCTCTATAGAAGAGTTCAAGGTCTTGGATTCCGCAATGGCGGAGTGTGATTCACTTACTTCAATGCCCCGAGCTAGGGCACTGTAATCGACCGGGGCTACCGCACCAGTCCGAGTGCGATTATGCCGGTACACTCCTTCTGGTTCTGTGTCAGACTCGTCAGAGCTAACCGCCGGTTATTTTTCCTTACTTCTGCTTGCCATGTTTGCAGCAACTTCAGGGTGCTCCATGTTAGAGAAGGCTCCCTTCTGTGGGAGCGACGCCTCTTGGTTGATCGGGAGGTTTAGATCAATCGTCTGAATACCGATTACTTGCTTACATGTGAGTTACAGCGACATTCAGAGAGCATTGCCATGATGAGCCATTCACAGCAACAAGATGGAGTGATCTGATTAGCACTCCTTTTCTTTATCAAGTATTCTCTTAGATCTATTGGAGGAGGACCAAAGAGATTAGCCTCGGGTTTTCGAGGGCTTTTCAGCTTTTGAGAGCCATCCTTGCATCGCGAAGCTGAGACGAAGGGTTCTGAGACGCGGAGCTCACGTCCTATAACACAGACGCAGCTCTCACATTTTGGCTCTAGAACGCAGGCCTCACGTCTCTGCTGAGAAGGGACGCAGACCTTGCATTGCTGGTTGTCACATTTATCTAGCGATGCTTGAGAAACGCAGGCCTTCTGGGTCCCGCATGTAGCTGTAGAGACGTGAATCTCATGTCTCTGAGGAGAGGTACGGACCTCGCGCTGCTGAACGTCACATTTGGAAAGTGGAGCTTCAGAAATGCAAGCCTGGTGGACGTCGCGTTTAGGTCTCCAAACACGGGCTTTGCGCGTCTGACGTGGTTCAGAAAAGAAGCGAGCTTGAGCTTCACGTTCTGCTTTTGTTGGACAGATTACTGGACAGGTAATTGTTCCAGCTTCTTGCGTCTGTAATTGACACGCGCGTCATCTCTGTTGACGTTCAGTGTTCCGGTTACGCCGTACGGGTTGTTGGGAACCCCCGGTAACCTAGAGCTGAGGAAGAGGACGGGTGTGAACGGGCTGAACGTCAACGATGCTAACCTCGCGGGTCTCATGGGAGACGTTGACGCGAGCCTTACATTTGACATGGTTAGCCATGGCACTCTTCGCGCCAGTCACATTTGAAGGAATCTTTGAAGGGATCCGAGAATGGGTCCCTGAAGAGACCTTACGATACTGTTGCGCCCTTGGGCTCTTGGAGCCGAAAGAGAGGAACTCTTCGTACTTTACCTCATCGAACTCCACGACAAGTGATTCGACCATTTTTTTTCATGTAGGTGACGTCACCTTGTGGCACAACTTATTCATCAGTAGAGAAAGTAATCCCAAGCAGAGTCGCCATCTCCTGTTTGGTGTCAGAAACTTGAAAATACGAGTCGTAAAAATTTCTTGAATCATTGAAAAATTACAACGGATCAATAATCCAATTACAAGGGAGGAAAGATATTCAAGCTCAAATCTTTCCTTTGTTTAGTGCTGGGTTCTTGATGTAGAAATGAAAAGTGAATCTTATTTTCTGTTGACCAGGTGAACGTCACGATCTCTTAAGAGTCTTCGCTTTGGACGGTGGACGAAGTAACACAGTTTCTATCCAACAAAAATCTTAAAGAGACTTTAGGCAAAAACAAACTTGAACTCAGTAAGTTGTTAGAAGAGCTTTTCTCTTTTGTATTTCTCAGTTGGAGATCCTGGTCTTTCTAAGGATTACAACCAAAGTTCTTCTGACAAAAACTTCCGACCCCTTTTCCATAGCAAACTGAGCTATTTATAGGGGTTTCAGGGGTAAAACTGTCCCCTAAAAATACTCTATAATGGGGGTTAACTCCCTCATTACGTGGACAGTAATTGACCCAGTAATGAGGGCAGTTATAACCGAAACATGGGCTTTGAGCCTCACATTTTGTCATTGAAGTAATGCTTGAGAAACGCGAACTTCAAGTTCTGCATTAAGCTTCATGTGAGACGCGGGCTTCGGTTTCTGCGTCTGGGTGTTGCATGGATGCCTGAGACGCAAGTTCCAAGCTCTGCGTCTTGGTCATTGTAGTGAGGTAAGATGCAGATGTCGACCCATGTGTCCTGGTACTACAGTGGTGCTGAGACGCGGCTTTCGAGACCTGCGTCTTGCTTATTATAGTAACATTAAGACGCGGGTTTCAACCTTTGCGTCTTGGTGCTGCGCTAGTGGCTATACTGCCTTGCGTCTGGAGTTGGACTTTGCTTTTTGATGACTTAACCCAAGTTATTTTTGGACAGTCTATAGTCTCACATGGATCCTTGGCCATCACTAATCCTTGGCTTCAAGAGACGATACAAAACATAGCTCATAAGATTGTTCTTCTATATTCAAACAACACATCCATACCACACAACAAGTTATAAGCTACTATTAAATTATCGAAACCAGTTAGAGGTGAGCATAAAATAAAGAAGACATTGCAAGTTAGTAAGTTAGTGGGTTAGATGTTAGAAATGTTAGAATGTTGGAATCCATTATCATGAGCCGTCAATGGCTCTTGCAAGAGCAAGGCCTTGTAGAGGCTATTAGATTCATGTTGATTATCAAGTAAGTGGTTAGATGGTTAGTGGTTAGTAGTTAGATCGCCATGAGAAGAAAAATTAGCTAAACATCATGTAGAAGATGGAGAAGATTACAATAGAGAAGAAAGGAGACACCTTTACATAGATTGTCACCATCTATTACATTAATTTTTCTCTATCTCTCTCTGAATTGCTCAGCCCTAATACATGATCTAAAAACAAAATAAAAATACAAAAGAAAAAAAAAGAAAAGAAGAACACCTACACTAAAAGAGAGAAAACCTAGCATCCATCTGCTCTCATTCTGACCAAACCCTGCAGTATTTATAGGCAAACGAAGACTCTGGAAGGTGAGACGAGGCCACGCGTTGAAACTTGATGTATGGGCCCACCATATTACCGCGAAAACGTGGCACCTGCCACGTTTTTGCGAAAATACCAGGGACTTAAGTCCCTGGTTTTGGTGCGTGGATTTGTTTCGTTTCGGGGACCTGCCAGATATGCTCAGATTCGGTTATTTCTATTTAGATTTTTCTCAGACACCCGTCAATGTCTAGATTCAGTGTATCTTGTAGGAACTCTCTAGCTTGGCCTCCAAGAAATCTGGATTTAATTACCCGAAATGGGTTTAATTAAGCTCTTATCACTCCTTTGGCCCTAGACTCTTGATTTATCTGCAAAATAGACCAAAACACAATTAGAAATGATATTTTATTCATAAATCGGTAGGGAAATGCGATATAATAATGCAGAATTGTAGAGTAATCACACCCCCACACTTATCTTTTTGCTCGTCCCGAGCAAAATAAGAAAAAGAAAATCTATACTACAAATGTTATTACACCACTTTCACAGGTGACGCAATTGCACTGAGCTTATGCAAGAAGCCGTTAAACCTCTAGGTTTTCCCTAGAGGAGGAGTTTTGTCTCCTGAGATTTTTTAGCAGATTGCACCCACAAAATCCATAAAGGAAGAAAACAAATGTTAGTATTTTGAAAACACATTTTGAAAGAGAGACAAGTTTTTAAAATATTTTTGTAAAAATGTAAGCGATCTAAGATTATAAGTCCACCAAAAATTATTCTTCCTTAAACTTAGTCTATATGCAAGATCTTGTCATCAATTAAGGTAAGAATTCAAAACTGGATTGAATATTTTATCCTTCATAAAACCTAGATAATATGCACTTTGTGACAGTGAAGATTTCTGGGATTTCAACTCTAACCATCAAGCCATTTATTTATATATATTTTTCCTTTTTCTACCCTTAGTTTTTTTAGGCTTTCGAGTTTACCCGGGTAGTGAGCTTTTAACCGATAACTTCCAAACTAGATAGTCTTAAGGCATCAGATGAAAAAACATCCCTCGGGTTTAAGGACTCGAGTAAAGAAGGTCACAAAACTAAGGGGGATTATTTGTTTCTTATAACCACCATTAGGCGTGAATAATCATGCTTTTTGAGGCATAGTTATCTAGCTTTAATAAGTAGCTTTTTTTAATCATGTATACCATATTTTTTTCTTTTAGTTATTTTTACTTTATGATATTTTAGGTCTTTGTTTCCATCCCAAAAATGTGAAAGTGTGACAACTAGAGGGGGGGTGAATAGGTGATAAGGCTAATCTAGAAACTAAATGCGGAAGCTAAAACAAATTTGCAACACACTTAATACAACCAACGAGTGTAGTCGAATTCCCCGTGAAGGGCTCTGGACTAACTCCTCTTGATTCCCCTAGATAAGGTTGAGGTGCTATATGAAGCTCTCGTGGTTAAGTATAAGTGAGGCACACACAAACAAACCAAGCATATAATATGAATAGGCAATATGAATATATGCAAGGCACAAATGCAAGCAAATAAGATATGGCAATATGAATGATGCAATGCACCAATAAAGAGAGAGAGAGAGAGAGACTAGAGTCAATGGATCAAACGCAAACAACAAGATGTGTTTCGAGGTTCGAGCACCGAGCTCGTCCCCGCCTTCACCGAGAAGGATTTCCAATCCACTAACTTGTCCACCGAGGACTCCCGCCGAGGGAACCTCCACCGAGGAGGATTTGTACAACCGGGAGTGCCGAACTCCTCTCTCAACCAACAACCTCCACCGAGGCTATACAATCACCACCTCACACACGAGGGGTAGGCCCGTAGCCAAACAACCACAAATCACCTCTACCGAAGAGGGATACAAACTAACACCAACTCCACCTCACCAAGAGGGAGTAACAACAACCTCAACCTCTACCAAAGAGGGAGCAACCCACAATCTCAACCTCTACCAAAGAGGGAGCAACACAAGTAAGGGTTTACAATTTGGTGGTCTTTTTCAACCACAAACAACTCCTCTTTTTCCACAAAACAAGATCCTAATAGAATAGGATAGACGATAAGCTCAAGTGTGGAAAACAAGTGTTTTGATCAAAGAAATTCTCTTGGGAAAACACCAAAATAGATATAGAAATTTTAGATCAAAACTAATTCCCAAAACCCTAATTTCTTTGAAATAAACAAAACACTTAAAACAAATAAGATTGATCTTTTTGCTCTTTAAACACTTTTGAAAACTTGTTTTAAAACCAGAGAATAGAGAAATTTTTGCTCTTAAAAACCTTGGCCAAAATCCCAAGCAAATGGGGTTTATATAGCCCAAATCCCAAAACTAGCCGTTGGCTATTTTCTCAGCCAGAGACGGCTGGCGGTCGACCGCCCGGTCGACCGCCAATGGTCGATTTTTCGACCGTTGAAGGAAGCCGGTCGACCGCCCAAAAACAGAGAGTAGAGCTCTCTGATCCGGTCGACCGGCCGGTCGACCGGCCCAATGCCAGGCCCAGACGTGCACAGGCTGTGCACGTCGGTCGACCGCCCAGTTGACCGGATCCTGGGTCGGTCGACCGTGCGGTCGGCCGACAGAGCCTGTCAGGCACTGTTCTCAGTCAGAAAACTAGGTTAAAAATATTCTTAAAAATTCCCATAAAATACTTAAAAATCCACAAAAATAGTTTTATCATTTTATATTGAAATATAAACTTGTGTTAAAAATTCCAACACAAATTTCAAACTTTATGAACCATTTTTGTGTCTTACAAATTTTGTCAAAACCAAAACCTGTATTTTACCAAACTTGGATTTTTTAATAGGAAATCTGATTTTCCTAAAACTCATTTAAATACAAAAACATGATACTTAAACACATTTAGGCATGTTGCATATGGACATAGGTCCAATATACAAAAAAACTTATACATATCATAGTTTTTGTCTTTTAATTCCAAAATAATGTTTTGTTGAAAATACAAAACACCAAACCACATGAATAGGTAAGTCAAAATAAGTTTGTCTAGGAAGTTAAGCATGCATGTATATAGAACACATCTAATATACATAAAACCATGTAAACTTGTTTTGATCTAACTATTCATGAAAACCAATATCAAAACATAAAACGTGTGTGTTTTGCACTTGAGCATATCAACTATCTAATCTTTACACATGGATCTAAAACACACTAAACTAAACTATGGATACCTAAGTCTTCTTGACGATCTTCCATCTTCAAGTCGACTCGATCCAAACCGTGATCCACGAGCTAGACTCCAACGAGTGCTATGTATCATCATGATGCTCGGCTCTGGAATCACCATGTGAAAGCTTCCAAACCTTCTTGTTGAAGCTATCACCAACTAATATCTTGCTAAATGATCTGAAACTAAACATCACAAGATTATTAGTAAACATAACTACATGAGTTAATCATCATCAAAACTAGAGTGGAAGGCGTCTGGGCCAACAATCTCCCCCTTTTTGATGATAACAAAACTCATGGAGTTATATATGCATGGATTAAAGTTAAGCTTCAAAGAAGCTCCCCCTTAACTCATGCATACCAATAAACAATAAATATATGCAATGAAGGCTCATAAACATGAATGCAGATGCATGATGCCAAACAAGCATACAAGCATAAAACTCATCAAATTCTTATCACATCAAATTCTTTTTATTGCTATGCATGAACATAAATCCTTTTTCCAAAAACATGCATATATATACCAAATACTTCTCCCTCTTTTTGTCAATCATCAACAAGGGGTCAAAGTAAAAACAAATCAATAAATTCTTCTCCCCATTTTTGTTCGAAACAAAGAATTAACTAAGGGGTCAAACAAACAAATCAATAAATAGATATATGCGATATACATTCACGAAGAGGAAGACGCTAAGTTAACTTCCCTACAAATATGCATTATATGAAGAAGGGATGACAAACCCTAATTCACATAACACATAATATGCAATGTATAAGAGGAGATGTGAAGCTCCCCCTACACACGTGTACCACATAAAGAAGAGTTGTCAAGCTCCTTAATATAGGATACACACAACATGAATCTATATGTAGAAGAGATGTTAAGCTCCCCTTGCATATAGGCAATATAAATCAAAACATTTTATGATACCAATTAAAAATATGTCAATGTAGAACATTTTGATACCAATTGAAAGTAAATAAAGGCATTGATACCAATTGTGAGAAAAACAAATAAAATCTTGATACCAATTGAAAATATTCAAATAAACATCTTGATACAAAAAGATACCAAAATAAGATAAATATTCATTTTTTAATCATTTTCCATCATAAAGTAAGGGAGTGGAATACAAAACAAATGGTAAACAAAATACCAATTGAAAGACAAAATATGAATTTTCTCCCCCTTTATGAAATACCAACTAAAACGATGAATAAGCTTGTATTAGCATACCAATTGAAAAATAATCAATTGAAACATGATAGTCATTAAAAAAAAACAAGCTTATCATAATCAAAATTTATATATGTATGAAAAATTAGATACCAATCGAAATTGATACTATATGAAATGAAAGCATACATACATACAAATATATGAGTATACAAAAAAGTCAATATTGATACCAATTGAAACGATCCAATGATACCAATTGAAACAACAATAATAAGATTAAGTGTATAACTCATATAACCTACCACCCAATCATGTTCAAGTTTAAAATGATTTTCACTATAAAGCATACATGAGCATGATCTCCCATCCAACCGCCCGTAGAAGGTAGGAGTTTTCAAAAATAAGTTTGAAAATATAATATGTTTGAAAACATCTACCATAACGAAGAATACGAACTAGTTAAATGGAAAATTTTGTTAACTAGTACGAAATCCTTCAAGTAAGGAATAAAACAAAGATATTTTTCATAAAACACATGTAAATCACATGGCACTAAACACTCAAAATCAATAGAGCACATATCATACTCATGGAAACAAAATCATGAGAAACAATAAAGTGAGTGCACAAGTGTAATGTGAAACATGACATCATGAAAATATGCCATCAAGCTCAATATTCCTTAAAACATGAAAATCATCAAAACTCGATTTCTTCAAGGCATATGTATGTCAAGTACAAACTAAAGTATACATACATATCCAAAACATAACGAGTCCACAAATGTATATGCATGAAGGCACGTGGCTCAAGGGATGTATATGCATAATCAATAGTTTGGACAAAATGGACATATACATGAAGTTAAATAAAAACACATGAACATGAAAACATGAATAAAATAAGAATACAAGTCAAATGCATGAATCATCAAAACTAGACTATACTAGCACATCTAATGGGTACAAATAATCGTTCAAGCACAAACATATAAAAAAATTATTTGTGGCCCACTATATGTACAAGTATATACCTAGTTTTAGTGAAAACTAACATTTAAACACATATTCAAAACATGAAGCATAAAAACAAACATCATAAACATCCATATGATCATTATGTATATGCACATGAATTAGAACTAGGACATACATACTAGTTAAACTAAAGTGAGATCACTAAATATAAATCCATATAAACATGGGTGTCTCAAATACTAATCATGTATATCACTAATCTAATAAACATGGCATAAGCATAATGAACAATAAAACATGACATGCTATAAATCAATGATATAAAAGCATGTAAATAAACGGGAGTTAGAGATCGATACCAAAACCGATGAAGGCACTTCTCTAGTTCTCCAAACCATGGTGGTCTTCCCACCAAACTTCCCTTGAAAGTGATGCATTCAAATAGTCCTCATGAAGCTCGGAACGCATCCACCTCAAGGTACCGCTACTCTCACGTCATGTGAGAGCCCACACCTACATCAAATACAATAGGGGTGGTCTTTGATACCCACAACTTTTGGATCCATAGGGGTTAGTACCTTTTCTAACCCAAACAAATTTATTTGCTAAATTACAATCATTTATGCGATCAAAACAAAATTTAGCAAGGTGGCCCTTACGTCCACAATGTGTACAAGTGTACACATGAGCATACATGTGATGGGTATGACCGTGAGTAGCATGTGTATGCCGTGGATGGTGTTCATGCATAATAGGAACTTGTTTCTTCCGAAACAAGGATTCCATCCGTGTATGGCTCTTGGCACAATGGCTCAACGTGGAGCCCAAACAATCCACTCTCTTCTTTTACAAACAAATATCATCATTAATCCTAGAAGAAGAGGTGCATGCAATAGGTAAACTAGGTGAAGCTATCCTACCATGGCAAACATGTGTATCAATATTATTTTGCAAAGATTAATTTTTCTTTAAACAAACATCTAAATCCTTTGAAATAGAAATTATTTTGTTTTTCAAAGAATCATTCTCTTTTACTACAAAATCAACTTTTGAAGACAATTTTTCATTTTTCTTCAAAATTATTTCACAATCATTTTTATTTTTCAAAAATTCATTTTCTTTTAGGGCAAGTTCAAGTTTAAATTTCAATGAATCCCTTTCATTAGAAATCTCCTCTTTCTCTTGCAAAACCAAACCAAGTTTAGTAAACAAATCCTCTTTTTCTTTATTTAATTTACAAGTTTTTCTTTTTCAAAACTTTATATTTTTCAAGGAGGTTCTCACAAACAATAGATAACTCTTCATTTAAAGCATCGGCATCCATACTATCATGATCATCAAATGAAGAGCTAGCTCTATCTAGTTGAGTATCCGAATGTACCTCAAGGGAGTCATTCCCTTGGACCATATAGCATTGTGACTCGGATTCTCCACTAGATTCCTCCGGTTGGATTGGCATTTGAAGCTTGGAGGTGGAGGTGGTTGTCAACTTGTTCCACACTACAAAAGCGGAATCAAGGTTAGAAACAAGCATAAGATAATCTTTATTAAGCGTGCTTCTAATAGCCTCAAGGGCTTGTGCATTGGCCCCTATATGATTGCTATTACCAAGATAGCATTTCTTGGTAGCGGCAAGAAAAACATGCAAGCCTAGGGTTTTTAGGTATATGGACATCTTAGTCTTCCAAACAACAATGTTGGAAGAATCAAACATAGGTGGGGTCATGAAGTCCATGAGAGTAAACTATATGTGTGCAAATGCAAATGATAGATTAGCAAACAGGATCTCACTCCTAGTTGTTAAACCTAAGTATCAGGAGCGGAGGCTCTGATACCAATTGAAATCACCTAGAGCAGGGGGTGAATAGGTGATAAGGCTAATCTAGAAACTAAATGCGGAAGCTAAAACAAATTTGCAACACACTTAATACAACCAACGAGTGTAGCCGAATTCCCCGTGAAGGGCTCTGGACTAACTCCTCTTGATTCCCCTAGATAAGGGTTGAGGTGCTATATGAAGCTTTCGTAGTTAAGTATAAGTGAGGCACACACAAACAAACCAAGCATATAATATGAATAGGCAATATGAATATATGCAAGGCACAAATGCAAGCAAATAAGATATGGCAATATGAATGATGCAATGCACAAATAAAGAGAGAGAGAGAGAGAGTAGAGTCAATGGATCAAACGCAAACAACAAGATGTGTTTCGAGGTTCGAGCACCGAGCTCTACGTCCCTGCCTTCACCGAGAAGGATTTTCAATCCACTAACTTATCCACCGAGGACTCCCACCGAGGGAACCTCCACCGAGGACTCCCACCGAGGGAACCTCCACCGAGGAGGATTTGTACAACCGGGAGTACCGAACTCCTCTCTCAACCAACAACCTCCACCGAGGCTATACAATCACCACCTCACACACGAGGGGTAGGCCCGTAGCCAAACAACCACAAATCACCTCTACCGAAGAGGGATACAAACCAACACCAACTCCACCTCACCAAGAGGGAGTAAATAACAACCTCAATCTCTACCAAAGAGGGAGCAACCCACAATCTCAACCTCTACCAAAGAGGGAGCAACACAAGTAAGGGTTTACAATTTGGTGGTCTTTTTCAACCACAAACAACTCCTCTTTTTTCACAAAACAAGATCCTAATAGAATAGGATAGATGATAAGCTCAAGTGTGGAAAACAAGTGTTTTGATCAAAGAAATTCTCTTGGGAAAACACCAAAATAGATATAGAAATTTTAGATCAAAACTAATTCCCAAAACCCTAATTTCTTTGAAATAAACAAAACACTTAAAACAAATAAGATTGATCTTTTTGCTCTTTAAACACTTTTGAAAACTTGTTTTTTAAACCAAAGAATAGGGAAATTTTTGCTCTTAAAAACCTGGCCAAAATCCCAAGCAAATGGGGTTTATATAGCCCAAATCCAAAAACTAGCCGTTGGCTGTTTTCTCAGCCAGAGACGGCTGGCGGTCAACCGCCCGGTCGACCGCCAACGGTCGGTTTTTCGACCGTTGGAGGAAGCCGGTCGATCGCCCGGTCGACCGCCCAAAAACAGAGAGCAGAGCTCTCTGGTCCGGTCGACCGGCCCAATGCTAGGCCCAGACGTGCACAGGCTGTGCACGTCGGTCGACCGCCCGGTCGACTGGATCCTTGGTCGGTCGACCGTGCGGTCGGCCGACAGAGCCTGTCAGGCACTGTTCTCGGTCAGAAAACTGGGTTAAAAATATTCTTAAAAATTCCCATAAAATACTTAAAAATCCACAAAATTAGTTTTATCATTTTATATTGAAATATAAACTTGTGTTAAAAATTCCAACACACATTTCAAAGTTTATGAACCATTTTTGTATCTTACAAATTTTGTCAAAAACCAAAACCTATATTTTACCAAACTTGGATTTTTCAATAGGAAATCTGATTTTTCCTAAAACTCATTTAAATACAAAAACATGATACTTAAACACATTTAGGCATGTTGCATATGGACATAGGTCCAATATACAAAAAAACTTATACATATCATAGTTTTTGTCTTTTACTTCCAAAATAATGTTTTGTTGAAAATACAAAACACCAAACCACATGAATAGGTAAGTCAAAATAAGTTTGTCTAGGAAGTTAAGCATGCATGTATATAGAACACATCTAATATACATAAAACCATGTAAATTTGTTTTGATCTAACTATTCATGAAAACCAATATCAAAACATAAAACGTGTGTGTTTTGCACTTGAGCATATCAACTATCTAATCTTTACACATGGATCTAAAACACACTAAACTAAACTATGGATACCTAAGTCTTCTTGACGATCTTCCATCTTCAAGTCGACTCGATCCAAACCGTGATCCACGAGCTAGACTCCAACGAGTGCTATGTATCATCATGATGCTCGGGCTCTGGAATCACCATGTGAAAGGTTCCAAACCTTCTTGTTGAAGCTATCACCAACTAATATCTTGCTAAATGATCTGAAACTAAACATCACAAGATTATTAGTAAACATAACTACATGAGTTAATCATCATCAAAACTAGAGTGGAAGGCCTCTGGGCCAACATGAAGTGCATACTATCTAAGGGAAAAAATTCAAGATAAAATTATCTCTCCAATTTATTTTACTTAACTTATAATCTTAAACAAGATCCATTATTTCGACTAGGTTTAAGATGTCATGATTAAGGCTTCCTTAATTTCTAAGATCATCTTAATTTCTTAAAAATAGATTAGAACTTTGTCTTTGTTTCAAAAAGTTTTTAAAGAAAGGAAAAATCCTATACAAAAGGGAAATTTTCTAAGAATATCCTAAAAAAAGTGAAAAAAAAAAGAAAATTTAAAAAACTCTTTGTTAATAGACCCTCCCCCATACTTATCTCATGCATTGTCCTCAATGCATCATGAATGTATGCATGCATCAAACAAATAAGAGGGAAGGAAAAATCACATTAAGGTGGTGGTTCCGGTGGCGGTCTGATTGGTCCAGATTCAATGTATCTTCTAAAAACTCTCCAGCTTGGCCTCCAAGAAATTCAAATTTAATAACCCAAAAATGGG
Source organism: Agave tequilana (assembly GCA_038442645.1). Classification (NCBI taxonomy): domain Eukaryota; kingdom Viridiplantae; phylum Streptophyta; class Magnoliopsida; order Asparagales; family Asparagaceae; genus Agave; species Agave tequilana. Next base: position 17,066 of record JAVJIF010019289.1, on the reverse strand, counting down.
TTATTAAGCACTTATTACTCCTTTGCCCCTAAACTCTTGATTTCTCTACAAAGTAGAACAAAACACAATTAGAAATGATATTTTATTCATAAATCGGTAAAAAATGCGATATAATAATGCAGAATTGTAGAGTAATCATGTTCTCAATTAGCTATTATGTATATCCTAGTGATAATAAAATTTACATTGACCCAAATGATCATATTTGTTTATGTTTTGCACTTCATTTTTTGATTACTTGTTTAAATATAGTTTTCATTAAACCTTGTGTTTATACTTGTACAAATTAGTGTGCCACACTTGATTATTATGTATTTGTTCTTCATTGCTCATTTGTACTCATTAGATATACATGTATAACCTAGTTTTGATGATTCTTACATTTACATTAGTTTTCTCTATTTTGTACATAGTTTATGTTTTGTTTTATGTATATGTTAATTTTGTCCAAAATTTTAAGATAGACATGTCTATCCTAGAGTCACTTGCTTTTCATATATTATTCATTTGTGGACTCATTTATATTTCGGATATGTATGTATACTTTCAGTTTTGACAAAACATACATATACCTTGAAGTTTGTTTAGCTTTTGATGAAAATTAAATTTTCATAGTTTCCTGTCTTTTTGGTAAAAGGAATTTATTTGTTTTAATTGAGCTTCAATGTCTTATTTTCATGATTTTGTTGATTACATGATTTTTATATGCTCTATATTTTGTTTACTCATGATTTTAATTTCATGAGATCATATATTCTTTATTGCTCTTTGAGTGTCCATGATCGTGTGATTTTCATGTTTTCATGGAATACATATTTGTTTAATTCTTACTTGAAGGATTTTGTATTTTCAAAATTTTCTTAAAACTAGTTTCGTTATTCTTCAATTTGGTAGTATTTTTCAAACTATGCTAAAATGGACATTAAATCTTATTTTTTGAAACCCCTACAATTAAATGGCGGTTGGATGGGCGACCATGCCTTGTACATTCTCATTGAAAATTTATTTAGACATGTGCATGAATAGGGTGGTGGGTTTGAGTTATACATGATCTTAATAAAAATTCATTTTTGTATAGTCATATTTGTTTGCTATATGTATGCATCTTAATTTCAATTGATATTATATTGCTCTAATCATCATACATATAGACGTTTTTCTTGTGCTTATTTTACAATGTTCATACATTTTTTAGCACAAGTTAATTTTACACTAAGTTTTATGTTCTTAATGATAATTGGTATCTTTACAAGCTTATGCATAATTGGTATTTCATAAAAGGGATGATATTCCTTGTTTTATCTTGTAATTAATTTTATTTTTAATTGGTATCTTACTCTCACTCTTTATGATGAAAAATATTTTGTTTTGGTATATGCTAACATTTTCAATATTGGTATCAATAATCTTGCATTGGTATTATTCTAAATTTTGTATTGTTATTGCAAAATGGTTTTAGTATTTACCTAAAAAATTGATTTTTACTTTCAATTGGTATCATGTCATTCAATTGGTATCATTTGGTAAAAAGATTGTTTTATTTTCAATGGGTAAAAAAAATGTTTCACTTTCAATTAGTTTCTTTCAATTGATTTTTTTTGGTATCAATATTTTGTTTTAAAATATGTTTATTGGTATCGCGTGTTCAATCCCAAATTTTTCTTTCCTTCAAAATATGTTTTGTTGGTATTATTTATTTATCTTCACCCTTGTTGATGAGTGACAAAAAGGGGGAGAAAGATTTGTGATTATATATGCATGTTTGATTAATTATTTATGTGTATATATATATATATATATATATATGTTTTTATTAATATCTTGAGCTTACATTGCATATCTTTATATATGTTTTTATTGGTATGTTGAACTTACATTGCATATCTTTATCATTTTATTCATATGCATAAGTTAAAGGGAGCTTCTATGAAGCTTATTCTTAATCATGCATATATAACCTCATAAGTTTTGTCATCGTCAAAAAGGGGGAGATTGTTGGCCCAGAGGCCCTTCACCTTAGTTTTGATGATGACTAACTTATGAAGGTAAGTTTGCTAATGATATTATATTTAATATGTTTTAGATATTAATCAAGATCTTAGTAGGCGATTACCTTCAACAAAGGATTCAAAGCCAGTTTTGAGCTAACACATGTTGAATCAAGAGCTCGCGCGTCAAGGTCGCATTTAACACTCAGTTGGAGTCAAGCTCTATGGATCAAGTTTGAATCGAGTCGGCTTGGAGATAGAGATCGACAAGAAGACTTGCATCTAGATTTGTTTAGTTAGTTTTAGTTAGATCTTGTGTAAAGATTGATTTGTCTTGATATGCTCAAGTACACACACAAGTTAAATAGTTTTGGTTTTCGGTTTAACCGTTTTAATTTTCAAGAATATATCTTTCGTTTTCATGAATAGATAGAATCAAAAGAAGTTTACATGGTTTATATTATGTATGTTAGATTTCATCCATATACATTATAATTTCACATTGTCTAAAAACTTATTTGATGTATATCTAGCTTATGATTTCTAGTTTGTTTTAAACAAAACTTAGTTTTGGATTTAATGTCAAAAATATAGATATATCTTTTATATGTGTATTAGATTCTATCCATACATACTATGCTTCAAAAAGTGTTTCTATATCATATTTTTGTATTTATACAAGTTTTGAAGAAAACATATTTTCACTTCAAAATCTAAGTTTTGAAAAATACCGTTTTTGATTTAAAGCTTAATTTACATGCCTCAAAGATAGTTCAAATAGTTTGTAATATGTGTTGAATTTTGATCACACATATTTGTACTTCAAATATATATAAGAACTTATTTTTATGGAATTTATGTGATTTTATGGGGCTTTATAGGTAATTAAAAGTCAACATTTCAAACCCTATAATCTCAGTCCTGAGCCTGCTGGCGGTCGACCGACCGGTCGATCGGACTAGAGCTCGGTCGACCGATGTGCACAGGACGTGCACACTGCCTTAGCCATTGGCTGATCGATCGCATGGTCGACCAATCCAGAGAGCCTGCTCTCTGAGTTTAGCCCCGGCCGACTGACCGACTAGAGTGGTTACTCTCTGGTTCTGGTCTCGGTCGAATGGGCGGTCGACCGACAGGCAAACTGCCTTGGGCGGTTGACCGACCGGTCAACCTATAACCCCAACAGTCAAAAGTCTGACCGTTGGCTGGTTGACCGTGCGGTCGACCAATAGGTCATTTCTGACCTGTTCTAAACCCCAACGACTATATTTTATGACCCCTATTAAAATAGGTCTTTGAGGCCAGTTTTCACCAAGATTTTTCAGAGCCAAAATTTTCATCTTCTACAGAGTTTTTAAGAAGTTTTCAAAACAAGTTTTAGATCTTTAATCTCTCTATCTTTATTTAGTTTCAAAGTTTTTGGAAAATCAAAAGAAAACAAGTTTTAGGATACTAGTTCTTGTCCAAAAATTTTTTATCTTATCTAGAATTTTTCCCAAGTGTTTTCTTTTCCAAAACACTTTGTTTTCTCACACTTGAGCTATCAATTCTATTCCTATCTTTAGGATCTTGTTTTTGTGAGAAAAATTATTTGTGATCGTTTAATATTACCAAGAGACTTTGTGATCATAAGATCACCAAATTGTAATCTTTTTTTTCTTTGCTTTGGCTTTGTGCCTTCCCTCTTGTGTAGAGGTGATTGTGTTTCAGAGAGGAGTTGTATACTCTAAGTATTGAGTTGTAATTCCTCGGTCGTGGTCCCTTTGTGGATGGTCCTGTGTGTACATAGTGAAAATCCTTCTGCGTGAAGGCAGGTACACAGAGCAGTGGCTCGAACCTCGAAACATATCTTGTTATTTGTATTTGATCCACTATCTCTCCACTCTATCTCTCTTTATATCTTGTATTGCTTTTATTGTTCATATTCATATGCTAGATATTGTTTGTGTGCCCTCACTTGTGTCCAACCAAGAGAGCGTTTAAAGCACCTCAACTCTTAGTCTAGAGGAATCTAGAGGAGTAGTTCCATAACCCTTCAAGGAGAATTCAAGCTCACTCTTAGTTACACATAGTATGTTAGTAAATAGTGTTTAAATTCTGCATCATTTGTCTTAGATTAGCTTGTACACCTATTCACCCCCCTTTAAGTCTACTTACTGCAAGTCACCTAGAGGGGAGTGAATAGGTGACAAGCTAATCAAATGTAAAACTAATACAGAATTAAAACTAATTGTGCAAACTAAAACTATTATGCAAACACACAAAGTAAAACTAAAGAGTGTAGCCGAATTTCCGGTGAAAGGCTCTGGAATATCTCCTCAAGATTCCTCTAGATTGAGAGTTAAGGTGCTACCATAGCTCTCTTGGTTGAATACAAGTGTTAGCACACATCCCAAGCATATATCAATTAAGTACAAGAAAATATCAAGCATGTAATAGATAAGAACAATAAGAGCATGCAAGATATAAAACACAAGTGATAGAGAGAGATGAGCAATCGCGGAGAATTGTTTTGAGGTTCGAGCACACTTGCTTTACATCCCCGCCTTCAGCGCTAAGAAGGATTTCTACTATAATCGATCCTGTAAGATCACTCGGTGCCGCAACACCTACAACAAGCTCCTTCAAGAACTCTTGGACCCGTAAGTCCCTTACTTGTTATCCCAAGAACAACACAACACGAATCCACAAGTTCGCCGAGGCACAAGCTCTACAACTCCTCCAAATATAAAGGTGAAACACTTGGTGATCACTTCTCATAAACGTATATATAGAGAAAATGTTAAGCTCCCCTTGCATATAGGCAATACATATCAACAAATTTTGAAAGAAAATTTTGATAATACTTAAAACAAAATTTTAACATTTCTTAAATCAAAAAAACAAATTTTGATACCAATTGTAAATTTTGATACCAGTTGTAATTCATTGTAAGTATTTGATACAAATTGAAGGTAAAACATGAAATACATTTGATGTGAAAAAAATTTCAATTGAAATTAATGCATAATCTTGTAAAGATGCCAATTAATATTTAGAATTAAATCAAGCTTAGAATAAACCTTTTATGCTTAAATAAAATATATGTGTCATAAGCACAATCTAAATTATACACACACACACACACACACACACACATATATGAAAATTGAAATATCAATTGAGATTTGAAGCATACATACATAGGAAAACACATATGAGTATACAAAAAAATAATACCATGAAAATTATGTGTATAACTCAATCAATCTATCCTATCATGCACAAGTTTAAATATTTTTTCAATATAGCACACAAGACATGATCACCCAACCAATTGGTAGGGTTATCAAAAATGAGAGTTTAAAAATAATTTAACATGTTCGAAAACTTTACCAATTTAAGAATCAAGAAACTAATTTAAAATAATTTTTGAAAAACTAGTTAAAGATCCTTCAAAACATGAAACTAAATCATATATCCCATGAAGCATTGCTAAGTACACAAAAAATATCACTCAAGATCTATAAGGCTAAAAAATGTGCTCATAAAACAAAGTCATGAGTAAACAAAAATAATGTGAGTGCACAAAAATCATGTGAATAGCATATTCATGAAATAAATCAATAAGGCTTAAAACAAACATCAAAACTAAAATTTTTTATAAAAATTAAACAAGCATCAAGGTATATGTGTGTTTTGTCGAATCTAAAAGTACACATATATATCCAAAAAAAATGAGTCAAAAATGAAATTTTGCATGAAGGCAAGTGACTCAAGGATACATGTATATCTTTTAGTTTTATACAAAAATAACATATACATGAAGCTAAACATGTACAAAAAATAGACAAAACAAGTATAAATGAAAGAATCATCAAAACTAGGTTATACATGTACATATAATGAGTACAAATGAGCGATGAGGTACAAATATAAAATAATCAAGTGTAGCTCACTACTTGTATAAGTATAAACACAAGTTTTAACAAAAACTATATCTAAACAAGTAATCACCACATGAAATACAAAACAAACATGATCATTAGGCTAAATGCACGTGTTTTAGAACTAGTATATACATAGTATTTAAACAATAGTGAGAACACAAAATATGTATCCATATGAACATGGGGGTATCTCAAAAACTATTTGTGTATATCACATGTCTAATAACATTGCATTTAACATAATCATTAAAATCACAACATGCTAAAAATTATCAATGTAAAAGCATGTAAACTAAAATAGGACCTTAGAGAGAGCTACCAAAGCATATGAACTATTCTCTAAGTCTCTAAATCATGGTGGTCCTCCCACCAAACATCCTTGGTAGTGATGCATCAATTTAGTATGTCCATTTAGCTCCACATGTATCAACCATCAAGGCACCAACCCTCTCACGTCATGTGAGATTCCACACCTACATCAAACAAAAGAGGTGGGCATATTGGTATCCATTTATTTTTGGGTCCATGGGGGTTAGCATTATAAGGAAGCCAAACACTTTTATTTGCAAAATTTAAATGATCTATTCTATCAAAACAAAATTTTGCTAAATGGCCTTTACAGCCACAATGTGTACATTTGTACACTCTAGCATACATATGTGAGTGGGTGTGATCATGGTGTACATGTGATGTATGCCGTGAAGTATGTGCATGAATATATGAAACTTGTTTCTTGCAAAATAAATATTCTAATTTAGAGTGATTAAATGCACATTGGCTCAAAGTGGAGCCCAAACAATCAATATTTTTCTTCATAATGCAAATATTATTATCAGTTTTGGAAGAAGAAACATGAGAAACAAAATCCTTTTTCTTGTTAGAAATATTTTCTTTTTCAAAGATTTATTTTCATTTAAAATAATTTCTTTTTCTTTTTCTACCAAAATAAGTTTATTTTTCAATGAATTGTTTCCTTCACAAATTTCATATAATTTGAAGTTAAAGAAACATTCTCCTTTTTCAAAAATTCATTTTCTTTTGAAATAATTTCAAATTCATTTTGGAGATAATCTTTTTATTTCAAGACAAAATCATTTTCATTTTTCAAACTTTTGTTTTTCTCTTTTAACAAATCATATTTTTTAATAAGCATCTTGCAAAGCAAAGCAAGATCATCATATGGAATCTCTTCTTCAAGCTCAGAATCAGAATTTACCTCAAGGGGTCACCCCCTTGGACCATGTAGCACATGTTGAAAGTAGCACTTCCATCATCCGAGTCACTCCCGATGTAATATTGCTTTTGTTCACTAAGGAAAATAAAGGTGTTTCATACTACAAAAGCCGAATCAAAGTTAACAACCCTAAATAAATATTCATCATTTAGAGTACTCTTTATAGCATGGATGGCTTTTACATTTGCCTCAAGGTATTTGCTATTTTAAAAAAAAGAATATTTAATAGTGACAAAATAGACATGAATACCTAGGGCTTTTAGGTACATGGACATCTTAACTTTTCAAATTTGGATGTTAAGAATGTCAAATATGGGAGGTGTCATGAAATCCATGAGTGTGTGTACAAATATTGTGATTAGCTAAAATGAAGATCTTTAACTCAAGGTTGCTAGACCCAAATCAAGAGCACCAAGCTCTGATACCAATTGTAAGTCACCTAGAGGGAGGTGAATAGGTGAAGCTAATCAAATAGAAAACTAATACGGAATTAAAACTAATTGTGCAAACTAAAACTATTATGCAAACACACAAAGTATAATCAAAGAGTGTAGTCGAATTTCTGGTGAAGGGCTCTGGACTATCTCCTTAAGATTCCTCTAGATTAAGAGCTGAGATGCCACTATGCCTCTCTTGGTTAAATACAAGTGTGAGCAAACAATCCCAAGCATATATCAATTAAGCACAAGAAAATATCAAGCATGTAATAAATAAGAATAATAAGAGCATGCAAGATATAAATCACAAGTGAGATAGAGAGAGATCAGCTCGCAAACACGGGAGAATTGTTTCGAGGTTTGAGCACACTTGCTCTACGTCCATGCCTTCAACACTATGAAGAATTTCTACTATAATCGATCTCGCAAGATCACTCAGTGTCGCAACACCTACAACGAGCTCCCTCAAGAACTCTTGGACCCACAAGTTGAAATGTCACCTAGAGGGGGGGTGAATAGGTGATATGGCTAATCTATGAACTAAATGCGGAATTTAAAAACTTAATGCAAATTACACTCAAGTGTGATCAACAAATGATGCACACACAACCAAGCCAAGCAATATGAATGCACAATATGAATAGTTACAAGGCCAAAGTAAAAAGAGAGATAGAGAGAGAGTCAATGGATCAAGCGCAAACAACAAGATATATTACGAGGTTCGAGCACCCAGCTCTACATCCCCGCCTTCGACACACGAAGGATTTCTAATCCACTAGCTAGTCCACAAAGAACTCTCACAAGGAGTACCCAACTCCTCTCTTTACAACCACAACCTCCTCCTTGAGGCAAGCTCCAATCCAACAAAACAATCACCTCACAACTTGAGGGATTAGCACAAAGCAAACATAAGGATCACCTCACAACTTGAGGGATACAACCCAAGGCACAAAGCCAAACAAAGATTGGGTTTTTAACTTGGTGGTCTAACAAACAACCACAAACAATCTCTTTCTCCCACACAAATAACCTATAGAATAGATAGTAGATTTTAGCTCAAGTGTGGAGAAAACCAATGGAATGGAAATCAAAATCACAAAGAAAAATCCTTGGGAAATAATAGAAATCAAGATGGTGAAGTTCAATCAAAAGCTTTTCCCAAAACCCTCTTCTTTGATTTTCCAAACCCTAGCAAAGACACCAAAAAGATTGTTCAATTCAAGTCCAACAACTTCTTTTGATTGCAGTGAAAACACCAGAGAGTAAGGAAAAATTCGCACAAAAAATCTTAGAGAAAAACTCTTACAAATGGGGTATTTAGAGACAAATCTGGAAACTAGCCGTTGGCAGCAGATTTGGCCAAAATACCACTGCCGGTCGACCGGTCCGGTCGACCGTCCAACGGTCAATTTTTGCCCGTTGGCTGCTACCGGTCGACCGCCCCGGTCGACCCAAACAAACAGAGAGCTCTGCTCTCATCCCGGTCGACCGTGACGGTCGACCGTCCCTGTCTGCCAAACGTGCACAGATTTGTGCACGTCGGTCGACCGACCCGGTCGACCGACTTCAGGTCAAGTCGACTTGTTCAGAGAATAAGTCGACTGATTGAAACCTGGAACAGAAAACAGGTCAGAAAACCAGTTTAAAAATATTGTTAAAAATCTTTTAACATTTCTAAAAATCACCAAAAATAGTTTTATCATTTTGCATTGATACATAAACATGTGGTAAAAAGTTTAGCTTAAATATCAATCAATATGAACTATTTTTGTGTCTTATCAATTTTACCAAAACCAAAACTGTATTTTCTAAAACTTGAATTTTTGAATAGAAAATACATTTTGTCCAAAGCTCTTCCAAATACAAAAACAAGATATTTAAATACTTTGAAGCATGATGCACATGGATAGAAATCCAATATACATGAAACATATATATATCATAGTTTTTGTCATTAATTCCAAAATATGTTTTGTCAAAAATACCAAAACATAAAACACATGAATGAGTGAGTCAAAACTAAGTTTGTCTAGGAAATTAAAGCATGCATGTATATAGAACAAATCATATATACATTAAACCATGTAAACTTGTTTTGATCTATCTATTCATGAAAACCAAGATCGGTTAAACCTAAAACCGAAAAACCGAAAACCAATATTCAAAACATGAAACGTGTGTGTTGTGAACTTGAGCATTATCATACTATTCTAATCTTTACAATTTGGATCTAAACACAAAACTAAACTATGGTACCGATGTCTTCTTGTAGAGCGCAATCTCCAAGCCGACTCGATCCAAAACTCTTTGATCCACCGAGCAAGTGCTATATATGATCTTTGACGCTCGGGCTCTTGAATCAAAATGTGAAAGATGTGTGGAAGCTTTCACCAACTAATATCTTGATTAATGATCTGAAACTTAAACATCACAAGATAAATTAGTACACATAACTACATGAGTTAATCATCATCAAAACTAGAGTGGAAGGCCTTTGGGCCAACAATCTCCCCTTTTTGATGATGACAAAACTCATGGAGTTATATATGCATGGATTAAAGTTAAGCTTCAAAGAAGCTCCCCTTAACTCATGCATAGGATAAACAACTAATAAATGGCTCTAGATACCAATGAAATTATGAAACAAATAAACATGTTCTAGATACCAATTAGCAAAAACAAATAAACATGCTCTTGATACCAGTGAAAATCTTTTTAAAAAATTAAAAAATAAACATGCTCTTGATACCAATTAAACTAAACATAACATGCTCTAGATACCAATTAAACACAATATATGCAAAACAAAACTCATGATCTCTTTTACAAGCTCTTGATACCAAAACTAAGCAAACTAAACATGTTCTTTAAATAATGCTTTGGATACCAATTGAACTTAATAAAAAAATATTAAAAACATAAAACATGCATATGCAAACATGCATATAAACTCAAATTCTTCTCCCCCTTTTTGTCAATCATCAACAAAGGGGTTTAAAAACAGAACTAATAAAAACATAAAAAGAAATTCTTCTTTTCCTTATTTATAAAACTAATGAAAACATATTCTTTTTATATTCAAAACAAGGAATCAAAAACAAGGGATGTTCTTCCCCTTTTTGTCTAAACACAAATATGATACCAATTAGAAGAAAATATGTCAAGGAAGTTCATATTGATACCAATTAAAAATGAAACTATACCGATTGAAAAATAAAAATCTTGAAACCAATTGATAAGTAAACAAACAACATACCAATTGTAAATAAACAATCTTGATATCAATTGAAATTAAACATAACTGTTGATACCAATAGAAATTAAACATAGATCTTAATACCAATTGAATTTATTTTCTATCATAAAGCAAGGGAGTGGAATACTAAAAATCAATTGAAGGAAGAAATACAAGATTTTCTCCCCCTTTATGAAATACCAATAAAAACTATGATAAGGCTTGAATTAAGATACCAATTGAAAACTAAATTAATTGAAACAAAGTTGAATCTTAAGCTTATCATCATAAACAAGGATTGTGCTTAAAGATATAGGGATATAGTAAGCACAACTAAAACATATATATGTATGAAAAGATGGATATCAATTGAAATTGATATAATTTGAAATGCAAGCATACATATACGAAAATATATGAGTATACAAGAAATGTTAGGATTGATACCAATTGAAAGAATTCATTGATACCAATTGAAACAACAATAAGATCAAGTGTATATCTCATATTCCTACCACCCATTTCATGTTCAAGTTTACTATGATTTTCACTATAAAGCATACATGAGCATGATCTCCCATCCAACCACCCTTAGATGGTAGGGGTTTTCAAAAATAGGTTTTACAAATATAGTATGTTGAAAACAACTACCAAGGATGAATATCACAACTAGTTATATGAATCAACTAGTACGAGATCCTTCAAATAAGGAATAATAAAAATATTTTTCATGAAGACACATGTAAACCACATGGCACTAAAACACTCAAAATCCATATAGCACAATTTGTACTCATGAAAACTAAGTCATGAGAAGACATTAAATAAGGTGAGTGTGCAAGTGTTGTGAGAAACATATCAACATGAAAATGGACAATCAAGCTCAATATTGAAAACATGAAACTCTTCTAAGATGTGAAATCACCAATTGAATTCATCTTAAAAATATGAATTTTATCATAAATGTGAAATCATCTAGCAAACATGAAAATCATCAAAACATGATTTAAACTTCAAGGCATATGTAAGTCATGTACAAACTAAGGTATACATACATATCCTAAACACAATGAGTCCACAAAAGTATGTGCATGAAGGCACGTGGCTCAAGGATGTATATGTATAAATGATAGTTTGGTCAAGATGGACATATACATGAAGTCAAACAAAACATGTAAAATGGTGAATACAAGTCAAATGCAAGAATCATCAAAACTAGACTATACTAGTACATCAAGTGAATACAAATGAGCGTTTAAGCACAAACATATATAAAGGTCTATTTGTAGCTCACTAGTTGTACAAGTATAAATCCTAATCTTAATGAAAACAATCATTCAAGCAAGTAGTCAAAACATGAAGCATAAAACGGGAATCATAACCCAACATGATAAACATAATAATCAAAACATGAATTATTAAAACAAAAAGTCATAGTCAACCATATGATTAGCATGACAAAGACATGTGCATTAGATCTATGATTAACATGATAGCTAAAACATAAAGAGAACACAAAATATGGGTCCATACTAAACATGGGTGATCTCAAAAGCTATACATGCATGTCAAGGATCTAATAAACATGGCATTTAACATACTAATCATGAAACAATAAAACATGGTAAATAAAACAAAAATCATAAACATCCATAAGATCATTATGTATATGCATGTACATTAGATCTAGGGCATACATGATAGTACTAAACAAGGTGAGAACACAAAGATAAGATCCATATAAAGCATGGGTGTCCAAGTAACTAAACATGTATAACACTAATCTAACCAACATAACATAAGCATAATGAACAATGAAACAAAACATGCTATGAATAGATGAACATGTAAAAGCATGCAAATAAAAATGGGAGTTAGAGAATGATACCAAAACCGATGAAGATGCATCTCTAGTTCTCCAAACCACGGTGGTCCTCCCACCAAATTCCCTTGAGAGTGAAGCATCCAAATGGTTTTCTTTTAGGCTTAGAACGCATCCACCTCAAGGCACCAATACTCTCACGTGATGCGAGAGCTCCCACCTACATCAAAAGTCAAGGAGGTGATTTTTGGTACCCATTTTCTTTTGGGTCCATAGGGGTTAGTTTCTTTTCTAACCCAAACAAGATTACATGCTAAATTTTCATTATGTAAACGATCATAGCAAAATCTAGCAAGATGGCCTTTTCCGACCACAATGTGTACATGTGTACACATGAGCATACATGTCATGGTTGTGTCCGTGGAAAGCATGTGTATGCCATGTTGGGTGTGCATGCAAAGATGGACCTTGTTTCTTGCGAACCAAGGTTTCCAAACGTGAATGATTCAATGTGCATTGGCTCAAAGTGAAGCCCAACAATCAACACTTTTCTTCAAAACATTTATGTCATTTTCAATAGTAGAAGATAAAGTGGAGCATGCAATAGGTGTGCAAGAAGAAGAGGAAGCTATACTAGCATGGCACACATGAGAATCAATTTCTATTTTCAAAGATTCATTTTTCTTTAAAACCAAATCCAACTCTTTTGAAATTGAATCAATTTTATTTTCAAAACAAGATTATCTTTAAAAGTAAAATCCAATTTTGAAGATGAAATCTCATTGTGCTTCACAACATCATCACAATCATTTTTGCTTTTTAAAACATCAATTTCATTAAGGGCAAGGTCTAGTTGAGATCTTAGTGAGTCACGTTCACTAGTAATCTCTTCCTTCTCTTGTAAAACTAATTCAAAATTAGAACACAAATCCTTTAATTCATTTTTCAAAACAAGGTTGTCCTCTTTTAAAAGATTGTGTTTTTCCAAGAAATTTTCAAGCTTTTGAGCAAGTTCTAAATTTAAAGTTTGAACTTCAAAACAACCATGACAATAGGAACTAGAGTTATCAACTAATTGAGTGTCCGATTGTACCTCAAGGGAGTTATTCCCTTGGACCATGAAGCAATGCTCTTCGGACTTTTCTTTCTTAGATCTCCTCATCTTGTTGATAATCCTTGGAAGCTCGGGAGATGTCAATAAGCTCCAAACTGTAAAAGCCGAGTCATAATGATAAAATACCGGTAAAAGATGTTCATTAAGAGATGCTCTAAGTGCTCTAAGTGCTAATGCATTAGCCTTTTTATGCTTGCTACTATTAGGGAATGATTCTTGAGTGGAGGCTTGATAAACTAGATAACCAAGGCTTTTTAAATGTCTACTCATATTTGCCTTCCAAGCATCAAGTCTAAAATGGTCAAACATAGGAGGGCTATCCATGAGTGCAAACTAAATGAGTGCAAATGAAAATGCAAATGAAGATTAGCAAACCAAGATCTCACTCCTAGGTGGTTAAACCTAAATATCAGGAGCACTAGCTCTGATACCAATTGAAAAGTCACCTAGAGGGGGGGTGAATAGGTGATATGGCTAATCTATGAACTAAATGCGGAATTTAAAAACTTAATGCAAATTACACTCAAGTGTGATCAACAAATGATGCACACACAACCAAGCCAAGCAATATAAATGCACAATATGAATAGTTGCAAGGCACAAAGTAAAGAGAGAGATAGAGAGAGAGTCAATGGATCAAGCGCAAACAACAAGATATGTTACGAGGTTCGAGCACCCAGCTCTACATCCCCGCCTTCGACACACGAAGGATTTCTAATCCACTAGCTAGTCCACAAAGAACTCTCACAAGGAGTACCCAACTCCTCTCTTTACAACCACAACCTCCTCCTTGAGGCAAGCTCCAATCCAACAAAACAATCACCTCACAACTTGAGGGATTAGTACAAAGCAAACACAAGGATCACCTCACAACTTGAGGGATACAACCCAAGGCACAAAGCCAAACAAAGATTGGGTTTTTAACTTGGTGGTCTCACAAACAACCACAAACAATCTCTTTCTCCCACACAAATAACCTATAGAATAGATAGTAGATTTTAGCTCAAGTGTGGAGAAAACCAATGGAATGGAAATCAAAATCACAAAGAAAAATCCTTGGAAAATAATAGAAATCAAGATGGTGAAGTTCAATCAAAAGCTTTTCCCAAAAACCCTCTTCTTTGATTTTCCAAACCCTAGCAAAAACACCAAAAAGATTGTTCAATTCAAGTCCAACAACTTCTTTTGATTGCAGTGAAAACACCAGAGAGTAAGAAAAAATTCGCACAAAAATCTTAGAGAAAAACTCTTACAAATGGGGTATTTATAGACAAATCTTGAAACTAGCCGTTGGCAGCAGATTTGGCCAAAATACCACTGTCGGTCGACCGGTCCGGTCGACCGTCCAACGGTCAATTTTTGCCCGTTGGCTGCTACCGGTCGACCGCCCCGGTCGACCCAAACAAACAGAGAGCTCTGATCTCATCCCGGTCGACTGTGACGGTCGACCGTCCCTGTCTGCCAAACGTGCACAGATTTGTGCACGTCGGTCGACCGACTTCAGGTCAAGTCGACTTGTTCAGAGAATAAGTCGACTGATTGAAGCCTGGAACAGAAAACAGGTCAGAAAACCAGTTTAAAAATATTGTTAAAAATCTTTTAACATTTCTAAAAATCACCAAAAATAGTTTTATCATTTTGCATTGATACATAAACATGTGGTAAAAAGTTTAGCTTAAATATCAATCAATATGAACTATTTTTGTGTCTTATCATTTTTACCAAAAACCAAAACTGTATTTTCTAAAACTTGGATTTTTGAATAGAAAATACATTTTGTCCAAAGCTCTTCCAAATACAAAAACATGATATTTAAATACTTTGAAGCATGATGCACATGGATAGAAATCCAATATACATGAAACATATATATATCATAGTTTTTGTCATTAATTCCAAAATATGTTTGTCAAAAATACCAAAACATAAAACACATGAATGAGTGAGTCAAAACTAAGTTTGTCTAGGAAATTAAAGCATGCATGTATATAGAACAAATCATATATACATTAAACCATGTAAACTTGTTTTGATCTATCTATTCATGAAAACCAAGATCGGTTAAACCTAAAACCGAAAAACCGAAAACCAATATTCAAAAACATGAAATGTGTGTGTTGTGAACTTGAGCATTATCATACTATTCTAATCTTTACAATTTGGATCTAAACACAAAACTAAACTATGGTACCGATGTCTTCTTGTAGAGCGCAATCTCCAAGCCGACTCGATTCAAAACTCTTTGATCCACGAGCAAGTGCTATATATGATCTTTGACGCTCGGGCTCTTGAATCAACATGTGAAAGATGTGTGGAAGCTTTCACCAACTAATATCTTGATTAATGATCTGAAACTTAAACATCACAAGATAATTAGTACACATAACTACATGAGTTAATCATCATCAAAACTAGAGTGGAAGGCCTTTGGGCCAACACAAGTCACTCACTTTTTCCCACAAGTCACTCACTTTTTCCCGCAAGACTAACACGACACGAACTTACAAGTTCGCCGAGGCCGCAACCTCTACAACTCCTCCAAATACAAAGGTGGAATACTTGGTGATCACTTCTCTTTGATCACCAACAAACACTATCACAAACAAAACTCCTATAAGATAGATAAGACTATGAAAATCTCAAGCTTGTGTGAGAAAAACTTGGATAGATTTGGAGGTGGAAACTCAAGAAAACTTTTGATAAAATCAAGAGATTCACTCCTGAAAAATACCTTTTGATTTGGAAATAAAAGTTCTAAAGACTAGTTGAAAAACTTCTGTAGAAGATAAGAAAATAGCTTTAGAAAACTCTCCTAAAAATCTTAACCAAAACCGGCCCAAAACCCCAATTTATAAAGGCTATAACAAACTAGCCGTTGGGGCCAGATTGGCCTGTCGGTCGACCGGCCGGTCGACCGGTCAACGGTCATAGCTATGACCGTTGGGTTACCGGTCGACAACACCCAGGTCTTGACCTGTCAGTCGATCGGTTGGTCGACCGGTCGGTCGACCGAGGCTAGAACCAGAGAGCACTGCACTCTGGACGGTCGATCGCTCAGTTGACCGAGGCCAGATCCAGAGAGTAAACTCTGTAGATCGGTCGAACACCCTGTCGACCGAGCCTCAAGCCAAGGCTTGTACACGTCTCTATACATATCGGTTGACCACTTGATCGACCGACTTCTGGTCGGTCGAACGCCAGAAGCCTAGATCAGGGTTAATTAGGGATTAAAACTCTGTCTTTTAAAATCTTATAAAATCCCATAAAATTACATAAAATTCACAAAAATCAGTTCATTGAAATAGTT